>PNEQ01000750.1:32002-78903 GCA_003012365.1 Medauroidea extradentata
TTGAAACGACGCATTTCATTGGCTAATGACAACCAGTAAGGAAAGTGATTTGTCCGTGATCGCCGTTGATCCGGGATTAATAAAAATACTAACGTACGATTTTTTTAAAAACTTAAGTAAATCCAAAATCCAGTAAAATACCATACACGATCGTACAATCGTACAACTGCATGATTTTCCGTACATTTTACGGGTAAATCGTACAAGTTGGCAAGTATGCCTTACGTTATGTTTAAGCCAGAAGAACTACAAAGTCATACAGCGAGAAATTTGGAAAAATAAACGGGGTGGGTCGGCCAAGTACCTTACAACATGTAACTTTAATATTTTAACTAAGCGATAACGTAACGTCACAGTGCACGCCCGCAATTATCTTTCAGTCGGTCTCAAAGCAGAGCAGGCTGACGCGCAGTAGGACAGCTGCCGTGGCTGTGGTATTGATCGGCGCATGCGCGCGCAGCCATCTCCGGCACGTACCTCCCCCCCTCATCCATATCCTCCCGGCCAGCCGATAACAAGCAAGCGGCGATACGCACGTAACGACGTAACCTCACAGCGTGTGACTTTCTAAGTGTTCACTGCGTAAAAGAAAAACCCCGAGAGTAGAATACACTATCGCCTTTTCTCTAAAAGACGCCTAGTCATAAATTTTGTTTATAGCTAAGTTTAAATGTACGACTTATTTTTGCTTAAAATGACCGAACATGGACTTAATGCGAAAAAGGCCTATTATGACATATAGAGGTTCCAAATGGGTCCGAAATCTTATAACGACGACCTCTCTATAACGACCCTAATCTCGGGAACCGTGAGGGGTCGTTATAAAGAGGTTTTACTGTATTCATAAAATCAGGGGGCTAGTGTATTCTGATTGAACATAACCTTCAATGCAACCAGTACATGAATACTTAAAGTTAAGTGGAAATTTCTGGTTCATTTTGAGCAGTGGTAAGCCAACGTTGAGCTACCTGTACTCTGGCGTGTCCTCTTTCTGCAGCTGCACCGTGTACCCTGCCAGGGAAGGCTCGAATGACGTCCGTACACCATACTCCACCTTGTTCTTTAGGAACATCTCGTTGGGATCCCACCCGTTCTACAACGTGAACAAAAACAAAATATCAATTTACACACAAAAATCAAAATGCCTACTACACCTGAAGGTTCACAAGTAGACCCTCTCTAATATAATGTGTATTCAAATTCTGACACTAAAAAAATTATGATTAAAAAAAAGTACCTATTAAAATTTTGATTTTTTTTGACAAGTTATAGTAATACTGTCGTAGTTGCGTTGTCGTAGAAGCCAATGTCGTAGTTGCAGGGCTGGACTGTATGCCCCAGATTACAATACCTTTTGATTTCCACCTGTTGCATTATTACTGCATTATCAGTAAACTTAACCTATAAAAATATATGTCGATGCCTGTTGTGAAATTTGATGCACTGACGTTTATGCATATTTATTTCCTGTACCAATATTCTAGCAGCTGTTCATGAATTGCTTTCGTAGTTACAAATATAAACCTGCCAGAATCAAAGATCAATAACACTGTCTAACGGAATAAAAAAAGTGATTGAAAATTAAACTAGGTAACCTCACTTTTGGCTGTGATTGTGTTACTTTTAATACTTACCAAACTTGTGTTTTCATAAAAAAAAACTAAGTGTTTCCTTAGAAGCAACAGACTATTTTTAATGCATAAATATTAACCTCAAAAATGTTTTTGTTATATGAAAATAAGACAACCACGAAATTTTTGGATACGATATTTAGAACAAACTATTAGGGATGGGATTTTCGATCCCTTGATTCCTCAATTCCACTGATTCTTGCTGGTATCGAGAGAATCGATAATCTAGGAAAAATTGTGTTTCTCTAAATTTCGATATTTCGTTGATTTATTTTGATAAGACGCTTCCGTTGGGAAATGTATATTATTTTATTGATTTAGTATGGCGTTTAAGTTTTACGTCTTTCACGAGACAATATTTTTGCGACTGTGAAACCACAGCAAATTAAATTGCAGTATATATTTATATTTCCCAAGTCACTAACCTTGAAGAAACATTACAATCTATTACAATGATGATAAACTTGCGTAAAAGATTTTTTGTAACATCTACATTTCAAATGCAACAAAAGTTTCGAAATGCGTTTAAAAAAACTTACTGGTCAGTTCGTAAAACCTAGACACGAGCGTGTTCTTCACCACTAACCTTGACGACTCATTGCTTAAATAAATACGTAAATCACTACCTATTGTCGGTTACTGATGTAGTAAATATACTAAAAATTACTTGCAATTTGATTCAATTAACATTACAATTTATTAGCTTTTTAAAATTTATATAATATAAGTTTTGTCTAACATGTTAGCAAATGGCGTGGTACCAAGAGACAAAAACAACATAGGCCTACACGCAAACAAAATGCACATAAAATAAAATATTGCACTCATGTTGACGCACTAACAAAATTCACAGTCAACAAAATACATTATGATTGAGGTAAAAATAATTAGGCCTAACTGCCGATATTAACATTCCGTTTTAGACAACACTTGTACAGCCATTGCATAACATATGAATACATAAACAGCTCAGTGGCACGTTCAATGTTGGGATGGCAGTCCAATAAACCATTAGCATAATTTCTTAAAATGTATTTGGTCGATGCTTAGTTTATAAACGAACGTGTTCACAAAGAAACCGCAAGCTGACTCAGAAAAATGTGAGCGCCGAACAGCTGACGTGCTGATGGCGGCCGGCTTAGTGGACTAGGACGACAGCGTTGCCCGATCCAACAATTCCAGTCTACTTGACAGATACAAAGGAGTTAAGTTGGTATTTTCGATCAATCATCATAAGTTAGCCCGGTAGCTATTGAATGCATCCCAGCAATAATCTTGTTGGTTCACTTTTTGGACACAAATAAATTTCCCTCCAACGACTATTTAAACAACTCGAGTTGGAGTTTCACTCTTCTTCAGGCTAACCTCGTGAGTTTTTATAACCGACTATGCATTGCGCCTGTCACGTACGCCGGTATCCGTGGGTTCATTGCCTATTTTATAAAAATACAAAAACACATTTAAGTAAGTAAAGATTGTGTTCACAGTTCCCGGGCACAATACTAACAGAGTGGTGTTTGTTTGAATTGTGTCAAGATATTAGAAGTGCACACTTGTTAAATGGGATAGAAAATGAAATAAGTGTGGACGTATTTCAGCATATCTGACTGTGACGAAAATTATACCAATTGTGATTTGCATTCTTACAAAATTTTCCTTGGTGGGAAATCTCATGATACTACAAACATGAAAAAACACTTGGAGAAAATGCATAACATTAAAGTGTCAAATGCAAAGAAGTTGAAACGTGAAACAGTCATTATATATTATTATTATTAATAATATTATTTTCATCATCTTTGGCTTAATTTATTTAATGAACTGCAGCCATTTAAAATTTAAATTTCCAAAGAATCCAAGCATTGAGAAAAATATAGCTGGAATTGAGAATCAAAAGAAAAATGGAACCGTCCCATCTCTACAAACTTTCATCATATAGTCGGGTAAAAATGGTATGTGTGTTTTTGTTTAGCTGCCACTCTACTGGGCTGAAATGGAAATCCACAGAAAAAGAAAAAGTTATCAGATGCCACAGAGTTACATTTTGGACAGGATTTACTATAAATATATCCTCCACACACTAACAACTGTCTGTAAATGTTATGTTATTACTGTACACATATATTATTATATACACGCATCACTCATAAGCGCTTACACTCCAACTTAAAAATGTAATATTTGCTGTTCAAAATATGCTGCGGTTAAAGAGAAAAATTGATAATCCACAGTGTCAGATCAAAAGTAGACTATACTGCCATTATAAATGCCTTACAGTATATGTACACAGGCATACTTTTAAAATCAAACAAAGTTGAAGGAATAAAAACTTTTTTCAGTAAACAGCCTAGGACTGATGTTTGCTATTAACTCACCACTTCACTGTTGGCAACCAAGTCAAAACCTTCGTCGTCACAGTCTCCTCCGTCCCAAGGTGTTAGCTCCGCCTCCTCGCTGCTACGGCCATTGCTGAATTTACAACTAATTGCACTGTCGATCTTGAATGTCCCTTGAAAGCAAAACAAACATCTGAATAACTCCCTCAAGGGTAATTACCTAGCACAACTAGCTACATATATTCCACAAGAAAAGCTTTAAGAAACGTCTTATAATAAAAATATGTAGCCACAACTATTCTGATCCACATAGCTGATTCTTTGAAGAAAAAAATGAATCAGGGTGGCTTGCAAAACCTTTAAAAAAAATTCCCTGACTTTTCCAGGTCAGCTGCTCTTTTTTCCCTGACCAACAAAATATCAATAAAATTAACCAGGTTGTATTAATCGCATCAAAAATTTTTT
Source organism: Medauroidea extradentata (assembly GCA_003012365.1). NCBI lineage: Eukaryota > Metazoa > Arthropoda > Insecta > Phasmatodea > Phasmatidae > Medauroidea > Medauroidea extradentata. Next base: position 36,435 of record PNEQ01000750.1, read on the forward strand.
TTGGGTAAATATTAAGCATCTCTACTCATCGTATACCAGCCAAACTATTGATTTTAGACATATAGATAATTTATGAAAACTGTTTTTAGGGACGTTATAAGTAGTGCTATGTAAAAAATGTTTTGTTAGGTTAAGTTAGGTTGTTAGGCCTGGTAAAAAAATTATATGTAGGACTACTTCCAATGTCTCTGAAAGCCTTAAGTAAAATTTTTTCTTAGTTTGCCTAATTTAGGTTAGGGAACCAAATTTAATGTTTGTAACCAAGTTTAACTTATCCTAACATAACCGAACACAACTTAAACCAACCTAACCTAACAAAAAAAAACGTAGGACTACTTATATCTGTAAACATTTTTCATAATAAACTATGTCTAAAATCAATAGTTTGGCCAGTACACGATGAGTATTGATGCTTAATATTTATCTTTTTTGTGAAGCTGAACACTACTAATCAACATAACTTCACCTTGCAGAAATTATATATCTTCATTGTTTACAAAGCAACAAAGTCCTAGGAATATTCAAATACAACAATTTCCACTTATGTCAATTCACTTTCCACTTTTAAAGTGTTGTTGTTGTGAAGTTATGGAGAGAAAAGCTCTCGATACCAGAATTAAAAGCATTTAATAAGTTGTCTAAAAACAGATGCGTAATAACTGGTCACTACACCATCACTCTTTGAATCCCAAAAACATACTGTAATGTGCATTTGATGTTTTTGAGAAACTTTGTTCAATGATTCGTCAAAACAAACTAGTACACCTTTCTTCCCTCTAGCAATTAACTCATTTCATCCATTAAATATGACACCAGACTTAAAAACCTATCTTATCTTGCTGTAACTGAAGTTTCTTTGCTGTGACACTAATCTGGAAACATTGTTGTTTCACATGGTACAAATTTGAAGGGGAAAAAAAAAAAGCATCTAGGCCTACCTTCACAGTTTAAACTCCCAGCCTACTTGGATTTTACTGCCTTCAATGTGGCTCATAACGGAATGCCGGCCCATGTTGCTTAAAGAAAAAATAACATTGCACGAATTACACCTTGCAAAGTTATCACCAGGATCTTCGCGATTCATTTAATAGTAGTAGGATCGCTTAACCAATAGTCTCTTTCTTCCTGTCATGACTGATTTCCCTAAATTAATTACGTTGTGGAAATAACATACATTGTACACACATTTCCAGATATTTTTAATGCACTTAATCATTTTCATAAACACACACGAGATCACGTCATGCTGTTAACTTTTTTAAAACATCTTTGTCACTGCACGAGCCAAAAAGTTCAGGCGTGTTCCACCATTACGCGGTACGGTAGATAAAATACAACTTAAATGTAAATCAACTGACTTCAGACATGATGAGAAGATATTAATACTCGCACGAATCATAGAAAAATATTCGCGGCACGCCAAGCAAACAATAAACAACCGACAACGATTACGAACATATCAGCATGCCGCATGTTAAGAACAAAAGCGAACTAAGAATCCTATGTTGCCAAGTCCACGACTTCAATTTCTACTACAAACTCTTGCAGAAAAAGACCTCAACTGTTTAAAACCCACGTTATTAACTAAAAATTCATTAAAATTTACGGCATTTTGCAAATAGTACGCAAGAAACACCACGAGAGAATAATTTTTTACCACTATGGTAACTTGAAAACATCGCAAAACATTGTCAGGGAAACTAATGGTCTGGCATCACTGGCGGGGACCGCTGAAAATTCTGGTACAAAACGCCAAACAAATAGTATTTGAGACGAAAAACTGGTACCACGCGTCAAATCCACTCTTCCACACAACTACAATATCGGTACGAAAATATATTGTGGAACTATAAAATTGGTATATGTACCAATAAAATGGTACGTTGTGTACGCGGAAATGTTCGTTTACCAGAATTTGAAACTCCAGGTTTTTTAGAGAATTCCCTGACTTTTCCCTGACTTCTCCAGATATCTTAAATTCCCTGATTTTTCCCGGTTTTCCCGGTTGCTCGCCACTCTGACGAATATAAAACTATGTGATTCTAATGTATAAATGTTGATTGGTAGATTAACAACTACAAGACAATTTTTAATAAAAAAAACACTACAAAACACATTATCATTTGAAGTCCCTAAGAATACGAAAGCAATTTAACCAAGGTAGAATAATGTAGTAGAATTTTAATTAACCTAATAACAATATGTACTTCATAAATTTTAATAGTGTCATAATTTAATAAACAACACGTGTGACATTTAGGATTGTGGCAAAATTTCTTTTTAAACAAAAATGTCTTTTTGAAGTATCATCATTAAACTGAAAGTAAACAAAATTAATTTTGCACAGACGAAATCTCAGGATCTATGCAATGTTATGTCACAAAAGTTGAAAAATACCGTTAATAAGACATGTAACAAGTCAGTCCTCCTGGACCAACATGTACAGAGATGTTGAAGGTGGACACAGGTCTCCTGACCCACTACAGTTGATTACTTCAATCATCTGCTGCATTACTGTCGGTTATGCTGTACTGTCACTTAATTTGAAGGACTAACAACACAGTTCGGAATTTACTTTACTTAGAGGTGTTTCCGGAAATAAAAAATTGAATTTCAAAATTTTTTGCAATTTAAATTTAATTTACGATTCTACTCCTGGCACTGTGAACCCGCTTTACTGGAAAAAGTCTGTATCAAAATGCAATTCGAGTACACAAGGATTTTAAGTTTGGAAGTGTACTACGGTTAAACATTTTTCTACCACTTCTACTTTTATTAGGTTATATAATTAGCCGGCTGAACATGTTCCCAATTTCTATACAAATATTCCATGAATGTTTCCAAATGTGAAACACACATGAAGTTTCACTGTCATTTTACCAAAATTAGTTTGAAAAATGCTTAGTCATTAGCATTACATTGTTTCCTACACACAAAGATATAATTTTTCGTAGTATTGTAATAGTTTACTACATATTAATTTTGCTTTCAATTTTCTGTAGTTAAATTCTTCCAAAAATATTACAGAAAAGTACTTTTTTTATCTTTATGTATGTAGGGAAGAAATAAACTATATCAGTAGTGCCATCTGTAATAAGCACTTGTTTACAAAAACAAAGTTTGTGATTTCTCACAAACATAATAAAAGAAGAAAATTGAGAAGAAAAAGTAGTATATTGCTGTAAGAACAGGTACAAAGTAACAAAAAACATACACGTTTTAAGAATGTTTAAGGTTACTAAGCAAAACCTGCAAAATTTTTATGCTTATATTAATTAAGCAAAGTGTATTTTTATATCTACTTGTAAATGCAATATAATGCACTGGCAAATGTATACCAAAATTTGAAGAAACACTATTAAAAAAATATTTGAAAAAATTAATATTCCTTTGAAAACTATTCGAAACACCAAACCACTATTCGCACACCTCTAATATATAATAATTCAAATGCTTGACTTCTCAGTCGTATTGAAAGTTGTATGCAATATAAGGGTGGCCACCCAAGTTATTTTCATAATGACGGAAGGTTTGAACGAGCATTTGCAGTGGGATTACATATCTCGATAATACAAAACTACGTCCTGGTTTTTGTCTTTTTAACAAATATTGTTTCCAATTTTTCTCAGAAAACACTATTTCAAATTATTTTCAAAGGTTATTCCTGCCTTAATATTCAATTTTGGTTTTAGGTGTCCCACATGTTCTACTCAAAATTTTTCATCATCAATGACCTGCCTGAGTTTTTCGGTATTTTTCACTCATCCTGTACACACGTGCGTGCACACACGTGGCATACGCACACGGTGCACATGCACTTAATACTTATGTCAGGACCTAAAATTTTTTACATTTTTAATTGACTTAAATTGCTCCTTTTTTCCCCCGGTGGCAAATTAATTTTTTTCGCCGAAACGAGCGCAGATGTCAAAAATCGGGCTGGCAGTTTTGTTTGAAATAGTCTTCTTCATGTCTACTGATTTTTTCAAAAAGGTAAATACTACGGTTTTCGCTAATTACGTAACTAATAAAATTCTGGTTAATTGGCTTTTTAGTCATAACCGTATAATTCCTTGCTTTGAAATAAATTAGCTATCACGACGAAAACAATTTTCATAACCTTAATTTCAGACAGTTGGAGGTTTCTTTCACAACCTACTGCCCGGTAGTTGACCTGTGTACCGGACAGTGATGCAATTTTCAAGCTGAATGTACAGCAGTGTGGTCGCTAGGCATGGTCATGACAATTACCTACCAAGTTTTCCACCCCTTGAGCAATAATATAAAGTTTGAGCAACGTGCGGGGATTTGGCCCCCCTCTGTGCATTTTTAATCACACACCCAAAGGTAGTTGAGCTAAGTTTGCTTGTCAGCAAGCGCAGCAAGTTGTCATGAGCACTGTTGATTGGCAGCACTATACGGTGGCGAGGAAGCCAACTTGCTGGCGTGCAGTAGCTGGAGTTCGTGGAACTCGAGGTGATTACGACAGTCGGTGGCAGTATGGCTTCCGCGTCGGATGGAGAGTGCTTCACAACGCATCTTTAGCCAAGTGTAACATTTTATTTTCTTTGTGTAGAGTTAGGTGGCTACACTGTGGGCATATACCCTGTAAGTAGTGTGACGTGCACTGGCCTCTTATCATATAGTAATTTCAATTTTATTTTTTGTCTTAATTTTTTTTGTTGTTTATAACATTTCAAACAGGCCAACTTAACCAGGTATAAGGATTTATACGGCGGGATCCAACATATAAATTAGGGATGCGAGTAGAGAAATTAACGTTAATATTTTATTCAAAATTTAAAATTCAACTGTTAAGGCAAGATAAAATTATTAAATTTTACGTGTCAATTTTACCTAATTTGCACCGTGTTTGGATTCATTTTAAAGCTAATTTAATTTAAAGCCACTTTTCTAGGTAAACATTTTTTTGTATTTTGCCTTGTTTGGATTTTTAAAATTTCAAATAGCCTCTTAGCTTGCTTCTCCTGGAATGTGATTTATCTTGCAGGCTGGTCAAAGTTCATTTGCTTGGAAGCACGTACAGAAACGCTGGGTTTTAAAATTTCAAGTAAGCACTGAGCTAGCCTGTGCTTGGATGGATTTATCTGGCAGGCAGGTCAGAGTTCACCTGCTTGGAGGCACTACAGGGACGTGCTAGAATTCGATGAGCTCTGCCGGTCGTTTCTCGTTCGACATGGGTGGTAGTGTCGGGTGCAAAAGAACTCCGAAAAGGTGGTGATCCGCGACAGATTGATGACGCTGCAGATCGCTATTTAATGAACTAATGAATGTTTAGCTAGTATGATGGAATAAAAAGCTTTGTAAATTTATCAGTAACAATGTTACATACTTTGCTTCAATATCAATCAACCAGCTTTTTAGGCAAGTTGGATCCTGATGTATCCCTCCACTGCTCGGCCGAGTAAGTCAGAGTGTTCGCCCGGAATGAGTCAGTTGTGATACATCGGAGCTAGAGACTGATCACCGGGAGATGGCCGGCTAAGTTTTTTTGTTTGAGTTTGTAATCGGTCAGTAGTCATCCATCGGAGCTACTAAGCGTGAGCTGGTCAGCTCACCTCACCATGTGCTCTAAATGGTTGCTTCAAGTATGTGACAATAATTTTCCTGAACTGACGTTATTCTGGCTTGTGACTTTGAATAGTGCGCCGTGTGTTAGCCCGCCAATGAACTCGTTATCCCCTCCCTCTCGGACTCTGATGCGCTTCGCGCAGCTTCGAGGATGTTCGGCCAGGTTCAGCCGTCTTCGTGCTTCCCCCAGTTTACCCCTCCTCTTCCGAGCCTAGGCGTGCCTTCCCGAGCGGTGCTAGGAAACTCTTCCTCCGTCCAGCTTGCGAGTGTGTTCTTACCGACGTCTTCGTGGCCGACGCGGCACCGTGCTACCGTTATTTACTTTCTGGTAAGTTTTGTTAAGATTTGAGCCCGTTTTGCTTTGAGTTGATCATTAATTTTTACTTATCCTTGTGGAATTTGGCGATGCGGTGCCGTTTCGGTCGCGAGGGGATCGGAAGCCCGTTTTTCGTATTTGTTAATTACGTGTAATGATTCTATTTGTTTTGTTATTTGGCATTGGATAATTAGTGATCAGCCTGAGGGCATTTGATGCGTGTTTTGTAACCTTTACCAGTATTAAATGCAAGTTTGTTAAACTTTAATACTGTTTCTATTAAGTTAGTAGTCTATCCCGTGTCCTATTAGAGTGTAAGTATGTCGCCTGATGAAGTGAGAGGTGTGATATAGTGAGGAAACTTGTGCCAAGTACCGAGTGGTTGTGCTCGTGCTAGATATGTAGGGATGTGTTAAATTGTGTCTACAAGATTCGGGTATAATTTCCTGCGCAACTCTGCTAGGCTTTATGCCAAGACGAGTTGTGTTTGTTCTAATTTAGTACTTCTTAAGGTGACGTATTTGGGACATTCGGGATAATTTGTCGAATTGGTTGCGTAGGTTTTAGTGTCTTGTTTTGCGCTCTGGCGTTTTCCAGTGAGTTGTTGGAAATCGTTATTATATCGTTATAACGAGTATACTGGATATTGTTTTGCAGTATGGCTACCTAGAGCTGTGTGAATATTTGACCAGTGCGGGCGTAACTTTTGAACGTAGCAAAGATGTCACGTCGTTACGCCTACGCGCTATGTCATGTATTAATTCACTACGAGCCATTAATAACACTAGTATGGGAGGTTATGAGCCTGTGTCGGCTCGGCAGACAGTACTGATGGATAGGGTAAATGCAATACCCTCTTTGACGGCAGTTGATCCAGATGCTGTAGTTAAATTTCTGATCGCAGTGGACGGTGTGTATTACGGTATGCAACATGAACAACAAGAAAGTTTTTTCTTGACTTGCTTGTCGGGGCGCATTGGCGAGGATGTGAGCACAATGTTGACATGCGACGTTGGCACTATTGGTAGTTATGAGGCTTACAAAGGGTGGTTGTTAGAGTGTATTGGTGGGGTGTCAGCTCGTACAGCTGTTAAGAAGCGGTATGTCGATCTATACCAGCGGCCGGAAGAGTCTACGAGTAGCTACGTGTGTAACGTACTGAATTGCGCTCGTGCGGTAAATTTGACTAGGCCAGATAGCAAGATCATACAGGGTATTATTGATTGCATGTTACCGAGTGCATTGATCTGTACGAACTTTGCCCGCGAGTGTGCAAGATCTGCGGCAATTAGCGATAGAAATTGATCGCGAGTTGTATTTGGACGCTGATTACTATCGGAATGTTCCGGTAGGGAGGTCAAATCAGGAAGGGAATATGGGTGACTCAAGCATGCAGTTGCGTGGTGACAGAATGGGCACGGTTGTACCCAAAAGGGGGTTCAACCAGGTTTCGGATGCTGCTAGGCAGGTTCCTGTCCAACGTACACCCTCTAGGATGGGCGCAGATCCTGCTGCGTTGCGGTGCGCGAACTGTAATCAGCGCAGGCACATAGCTTGTGCGTGTACACTCCCGGTCACTGAACATGAGCGCCGAGTGTGTTTTCGTTGTGGAAGGGAGGGGCACACACGGAAATATTGTCCGGGAAACTGAATACAGTCGCTTCTTTGCACGTCGAGTGTAGGCGACGTGTGGATTCATTGGTGACGCGCATGGACAGTTTCATGAATGTGTCGTCGTACGGTGTTGTACGAGCTCGTTTGGTTGATACCGGCGCCTCGCATAGCTTTGTAAGAGAGCAATTCTGGGAATTTTTGCTGAGTCGGGACTTGAATTTATGGTCTCGTTGGGATAATTCGAGTGTTTTGGAAATCAGTGTAGCAAATGGACGAGTTGTTAAGTGCACGCAATCTGTCATGTTGCACTTCAGGATTGATCGTTTTTCTTGGATACGTCGCTTTTGGGTAGTGCAGGATTTAATTGCCGATTTGGTTTTCGGTATTGATTTGCTGTATCACACCCGCAGTGTGGTAGACGTGTATGGTCGATGCCTAAGATTTAAATTTGCTCCGACAGTTGCTTGTCCTTTGCATGAGTCTCAGATTTCTTCGAGTGCGCATTTAGGGTGTGTGAATGGTTTGTCTGGTTCAAATTTGAGCTGTAATAATGGGGTGCAAGACCTCTTAAATAAATTTTCTGGTGTTGTAACCACGCACATAGGAAAGTGTGACTTATTGCCTTACAAATTTGCAGTGACCAAGGAGGTACCAGTTAGAGTGCCCTTCTATTCCTATAGTACGCCCAAATTGGCGATAATGCGGCAAATTGTGGATAAGATGCTCCGTGAAGGAGTGATTTCACCTTCAACGTCAGATTATGCGAGTCCGGCATTTCTGGTGAAGAAGAAAGATGGTGGATTTAGATTGGTGACGGATATGTCTAAAGTTAATAAAAAGATATTTTTAGATCCGTATCCAGCCCCTACAGTGGATGCTGCTCTTCAGCATTTAGGGAAGTCCAAAGTGTATTCAGTACTCGACCTAAACGCTCGCTTTCATCAGTGTCTCTTGCACCCAGATTGTCGGAAGTATACAGTTTTCCGCACCCCTCGCGCGCAATTTGAATTTAACCGCATCCTATGGGAGCGAAATTTGGAACGCAAGCTCTGTCACGAGTTCTAGATCACTTATTATCTGATTTGAAATTTAAATGTGTCTACAATTACTTGGACAATATTATTGTGTATAGCGCTGGTATTAAGGAGCATTTGCATCTGGTATTGATCCGGTTGCGTTCAGCCGATCTTACCGTGAACCCGAGCAAGGTTACTTGGGCAGTTCCTTCCGTCAAGTTCTTGGGATATATAGTGTCTGAAGGGCATTTAATAATGGATTCCGAGAGAGTGCGCACCGTGGTGGAATTTCCCCGTCCCAAAACTGTTCGTGGGGTCTCCCGGTTTTTGGGGTTGTTGGGTTTATCCCACATTTTTTGGAGGCCACAGTGCCCCTTAATCGCTTGAAGCATAAAAATGTCGAGTTCGAGTGGGGAGATGAGCAGGAATCCAGCTTCCGCAAATTGAAGGCCGCTTTGGCAAATGCTCCTTCTTTATACATGCCTGACTTTGAGCTTTGATTTGTGTTGCATGTTGACGCGTCCAGTGTGGTGCTCGGGGCAACGCTGAGTCAACTGAGGGACGGTCAGTTATGTCCTGTCGGATTTGCCAGCAGAACGTTGACAGACGGAGAACGGCGGTTAGGTTCGTTTGAAAAGGAGGCCCTAGCCAGCGTGTGGGGAACCTCCAAATTTGAGTCGTTCTTGAGTGGCGTAGAATTCGACCTGTGTACGGACAACCAGGCTGTTACTTGGCTGCTGGGGCATTCAAATGACTTCGGCAAGCTGGGCCGATGGGCATTTCGTCTGTCGCGGTTTCGGTTTGTGATCCAGCATGTTCCGGGTTCCGATAATGCAGCTGCAGATGCATTGTCGAGAATGTTTGATCCCGTGGACTTTGACGTTGATCCTGCGGACCCCGTGTACTCTGGTATTCTGAGTGCCATGTACACCATTAGCCCCACCTTTGTTAAGAGACTTCAGGAGGCTCAGTCGAAGGATTTGGTCAGCCGTGATTTAGTGGCCGCGGTACAGAAGGGTGAATCAGGGCCGTATATTGTCTCAGACGGTCTCCTAAGTTATGTTGGACGTCGTGGTGAAGCAAAGCGTTTGGTGGTGCCCGAGCATTGTAGGGCTGAAGTACTAGCCTATTATCACTCTTCTCCTTTTGGTGGACATCTGGGTAGACAGGGAACGCTTAGAAAGCTGTGTGGACGGTTTTATTGGCCCACGGTCAGCAAGGATGTGCATCGCTATATCAAATGTTGTGAGTTGTGTTTGCGTGTAAAGCCTGCGCAAAATTCTAAGGTTGGTTAGTATTCGGTAGATTCAGTGTCCCATTGTTGGGAAGTTTTACGTTGTGATGTATTTGGCCCCTTGGTTCGATCCAAGAAAGGAAATAAGTATTGTCTTGAATGTGTTCTCCAGTTTTGTGATCCTAATGGTATTGCATTCAGTGAAGAGTAAGGAGATTACGAGAGTGTTATCTGAATAGGGTGTGGTCTGTGTTCGGTCCCCCGGTCAATTTGGTGATCGATAATGCTCCGTAATATGTATCCGTGGAGTTCCGGAACATGTGTTTCCGGTGGGGAATTTCACGTTTTATCTCTAGCCCTTATTATCCGTGTGGAAACAGGGTGGAGAGATTCAATAGGAATCTGAAATGTACTTTGTCCGTTCTCTATCATTCCCAGGAAGCATTCTGGGATCAGGATTTAGACTTAATCAACCTTGGATTTAACACTGCTGTGTCCGGAGTTACAGGTCATAGTCCCGCGCGTGTTGTTTTGGGTCGGGCTGTCCTTCACCTGCTGCTGAATGTGTGGGGAGTTCCTTCCCCGGCTGTGCCCATGTCAGATGGCGCAAGAGAGCGTCTGAGCACAGAAGTGCTCGGTCGTCTTTATGATGAGCGGGGACGCTTACAAGTGCGTTATAATGCTTGACGCGTTGCGTCCGACTTTGAGGTCAGGCATTCCGTGTTTTGCAGGTCTTTTGCGCTCCCTTCACGACACGAAGATCGTGGGAGTAAACTCATGACCTGGTTTATAGGTCCATTCAACGTGGTTAAGCTGTTGGGCCCTCATACTGTGCTATTGGCCGATTCTTCCTCAGGGCGCATCATCAGGAAGGCACATGTGAGCCATCTAATGCACGCTGCCAAACCGGATCATACTTGTTAATGGGAAGTTTTAGTTCTGTTACAGAGATGTGGGTGTACCAAGCGACGTTGTTCCGTCGGAAATGGCCATTCTCTTCTGCAGCATGAAGACAGAAGACCAGCTGGAGTAGGGCTGGCCATTTTCCTTCCCTTTTAGTTCCGTCTGCCACCTCCTAGTAGGGTTTTGGGTTGGAATTGCAGGCGGGGGTAGGGTCACTTAGTGTTGTGAGTGTTTGTGGTGAGTAGCGTTGTGTTCTTTGTGATTGTGTTGTAGTATTTGTTTGTTAACCCGGGTTTTTCGTTATGTGTTCTCTGTTATGTTACTTGTTAATTTGTGTGTATTTTATGTGCCTCCAGAGGAATATTTTTTACATACAAGTTTGCAGTAAGAACAATGTGTTCTAAGTCATAATATGTGTATTGTGTTTGAATAATGTAAAGAAATGAGTGTGTTTATAAATGATATAGTGCTATATAGTATGTAGATGTTGTTTATTGTTATGTTTAAAAAAAAAAAATTCCTGTAACTGATACGTTTACGCTTATTGAAGCTTTATTTGTGCGCTAATATGTATTTAAGGGAATTAATTTCAAATAATCATATGCTGGTGTAGTCTTGCGTGAAAATATTGTCTAGGGTATTAATTTGTTGTTACTTACAGGGGTTTTGATATATTAGGATGTATATGATCACGTTTTAATTTTTTGTTTACATGTGTCCGGGCCGCTCGATTCCTTTTCCTTACCCTTCACGCACGAGAGGTTTCTACGAGATTCTTCGGAGTGGGATCTTCGATCTGGCGAGCGTTCCTGAGCACCCTGAAATTGGGTGTGGCGCACTATCCCCAATGATGATAAAAGGGCCGGCTTCGAGACCTTCATCCAAGTGGCATGACTGCATGTCTGTGAGACCAATGCGCCGTTTTGGTGGGAGGAATTGAGCTGGTCAGCTCACCTCACCATGTGCTCTAAATGGTTGCTTCAAGTATGTGACAATTTTCCTGGACTGACATTTTGGCTTGTGACTTTGAATAGTGCGCCGTGTGTTAGCCCGCCAATGAACTTGTTATCCCCTCCCTCTCGGACTCTGATGCGCTTAGCGCAGCTTCGAGGATGTTCGGCCAGGTTCAGCAGTCTTCGTGCTTCCCCCAGTTTACCCCTCCTCTTCCGAGCCTAGGCGTGCCTTCCCGAGCGGTGCTAGGACACTCTTCCTCCGTCCAGCTTGCGAGTGTGTTCTTACAGACGTCTTCGTAGCCGACGCGGCACCGTGCTACCATTATTTAGTTTCTGGTAAGTTTTGTTAAGATTTGAGCCCGTTTTACTTTGAGTTGATCATTAATTTTTACTTATCCTCGTGGAATTTGGCGATGCGGTGACGTTTCGGTCACGAGGGGATCGGAAGCCAGTTTTTCGTATTTGTTAATTACGTGTAATGATTCTATTTGTTTTGTTATTTGGCATTGGATATTTAGTGATCAGCCTGAGGGCATTTGATGCGTGTTTTGTAACCTTTACCAGTATTAAATTCAAGTTTGTTAAACTTTAATACTGTTTCTGTCACGGTAGTAGTCTATCCCGTGTACCATTAGAGTGTAAGTATGTCGCCTGATGAAGTGAGAGGTATGGTATAGTGAGGAAACTTGTGCCTAGTACTGAGTAGTTTCGCTCGTGCTAGATTTGTAGGGATGTGTTAAATTGTGCCAACGAGATTCGGGTACAAGCGGTCGCCGGGAGATGACAGGCTAAGTTTTTAGTTTGCAAAAAGTCAGTCGTGAAATGTCGGAGCTTGGACTCGATCGCGGAAAGATGGTGCAGGCTAAGTGTTTAGATTAGTTGGGGCGTCATGGCGGGAGGCAGAGGACATGTTAAATGTGGTAGAGGGGCGGTGAAGCCTAGAGGGCGGATTCGCGAGTGAGGTGGGCAGTATTGCCATCACTAATTCCTTCATAGTATATATAATCTTTTTTCTGTGTTTATTGAGCGTAGTACGCAAGTCGGTGCAAGAAACAGCTGCACATGTGAGTATAGCGGTTTTACGACACCGTCAGAGAAAGTAGTTACATATTTGTATCCCTTGTTTTAGGTTTTTTTCCTTTGTGGAGCAAACTGAGGCAGATCACAACCGATAATAGACTTTGACAAACACTCATTACTTGGTGAATTCCGCCACTGACGTCACCTATGCACGTTCACGCCTTAAGTAGATAAAGAATTTGTGAACGTTACTGTGCCATGTACGTCTGGTGAACTATTATCAAAAGAGACCAAAAGTTTATAAAAAGATTTGTTTCTTTTTTTTCTCTACGTAAAATCCTTAGGTAAACACCTCAGGCTATCCGGGCATGTAAATAAAAAACAAAGAAAAGTCTAATTTGTAAAGCTGTCGCCTCCAACTGGAACATCAACTACGACGACATCATAACCTCCAACAACATCATCCACGCAACACAGTAGCCCCGTTACAACCGTCGTCGCCAACAGGGACATCATTCCTCACACAACAACAATATCGCAGAAGTACCCACCTTACAGTAAGATAGGAGAGTTTATTTAGTAGATTTCACGTAGCGTGCAGAGAGAGTCGTGAGCCAGCCAGCGTGATAAACAGACGGGAGCATGAGTATTGATCAAGGCATAGCTGCCAACCTCAAGGATTCAGAAATAGTACAGTTTATAAAGTTAGTAAAATTGTGCATAAACAAGTCGCTGCATTTCACATGCTGTGTGTATGTAAATGTCATCGAACTAAACCTCTTAAGCTATTCTTTTTTAAAATACTACACTGTTAACATGTTAAGCGTCACATGAAAACAAATTCAGAACATGCTGAACAATTAATCATACATCATAAAATTAGCTGAAAATTTTGACTTATATTCATGTGTTGTGTTCATGGCTAATATTACGTAGCCTCCATATTATAAGGAATACAAAACTTAACATGGTTAACTACTAAATATATATTTACAATGTGCCTACTCTGTTGTACCAACATACATACTGCTCATAAATTCACTGTCTAAGAGAAATCTAAATGAACTCAGTTAGTAGTTTGGGTTTCTGCAAGTTTACAAACAGAAATCAACTTTAATACACCAATAGATAGGCCCTTATTTTAGATTTCTGGTAACACAATTTTTTAATTTCCTTTCACAATTACATAAATGAACAAACAATTCTTACAGAGAGCAAACCAGCCAATTAATCACACTTTGCACATTTAACATCGATTCTCAGACACTGCAAATACTAAAGGAATTGAGGAATAAATTGTACATCGTTGAACGTGCACATGTAAGAGTGTTTAGTCTCTTATACAATATAAATGCCACATACTTTTAATTTTCTAACAGTTCTAAACATCCGCATGGTTTGACAACTGTATAGAAACGTAATTTTAAAAACTGCAACGATGTATTTCCGATACATAAAAGTTACATTTACGACTGTTAAATAAGTGCCAGTCGATACAGCAAGCACCCAAACTGAAATATCCCAGCCACAATAACAAAATAATAAATTTAAGCTTGGCAAAAATTATGTTTACAAAAATACCACCCTACTAAAACGACGTGTGCTTCCATATTTGCTGGAAAAATAAGATCTCAACAATAGTTTCTTTCATTTTGCATGGTTTGCTGCATATTTTTGAGCAATGATTACACAGAAACTATAAACTTCAAAGACATTTCAAATTAAAACAATCTTATGAATTGCTTTGCATGAGTCACAGCTGCCATTTAGCCAGGCAAGCAACTACCATTGATCTGATATGTTCGGCAAAGTTCGGGTTACGTTTGTATGATGTATTCGAATAATAGGATATTTTCAAGTGAAAAATGTGGTAGAATGGCTATAAATTAAGCACTTTAGTTTCCAAAACTACACTACTACAGTTTTATTTATTATGTACGACACTGTATGTCAGTTAAGTACGATCTACATACTGCATGTTCGATATTGAAATTATGCTGTTTCAGTACCATATTTCTTGTTCTGTATTGACCAAACTGGAAAAAAAAAAAAAATGGAAAAGCTTGGAAATTGTATTGTATAATAATTTACGTGACTCATACAATCACACAATAGGGCACAAAATTATACATTCTACAGGAGAATCGTACAAGTTGGCCGCCATGTCAAGGCTACGTGGAATGAGGCGTAGGGCCTAGCAACAATGGAAGTACTGACTCAGCATAATGTGGTGTTGAAATATTCAGCTTTATGTATTTATTTACTTTCCTCTAGAGACAACAATGCCTGTTACCTAGTTTCAAGTCTAAATTATTTATCGGAAAGATTTAAGATTATGGTTTATTGCATTTTCTCACTTTTTTCTCAGAACATAAAGTACTTACCCATATTTTCTACTCCTTTTCTTTATTTTTAAATTTACATCTCACAGGTAAATACCACTTCAATTGATTTTAAAGTGAGTAACGATTATTACTGAAAACATCAGCCAATTGGCCAATGTATACTCCTGAGTTACTGCTCCTGTGCGTCACTGATCTGTGACACTTACTTTGTGTCACTAATGATATCTTCACTTTAGATTCAAATGAAATTTTAATTTAAGCCATGTATTGTATACTTAAAAATACAAATAAACACAACTTGTTTGTAAACTTAGCTACTTCAGAAGAGAAATTTTGCAAAGTATTTCGCATTGCAGTATTTGCATACAACAATGACAATCAGGCAATATAACAAACTAGCACCCATGGAGTATAACGAATATGGCTTGTGGCATATACAAAGTTGGATAGGCAGCTGTGCAGATGGTGCAGTGCATGTTGCTAGTTTACTCCAACTGGTAAATCTCGAAGAGATACACACAGTCAACATTTTGTTCTAATCCACAGGACAAACATAACAGCTCACCTTTCGTGGAGTTCTGGAGGACTTCGTCCGAGTTGTCGTCGTGGCAACCAGGATCCTCCGAGCTGAACGCCTTCTCTACAGGCAGTGACGACTCCTTGCTCTGAGCCATCCCGTCACTCTGCGCACCCTGGCCCCCGCTTCACTGCCGTACTCCCTCCATCTGCGCAGTCATAACATGCCCGACACCTTCCTCCCACACGACAACTAACTAAAAACACCATCTCTCACAACTTTGAGGAAAATAAATGGGACAATCGTGATTACGTAACTGAAGACAATTCTTATTTTTTTTTTTATATTCACTTTCATCTCAAACTAAAAATATTTATTACTACCCTTTTTTATTCTTATTGATACAAAATAATTAAAAATGAAGCAAAAAACCAAGCAAAACTCATTTCAAGATAAACAAATACATACAATGTTAGTGTAATTTATTCAGACAGTTTTAACTACAGTCATTTAGTTTAAAGAAACTGTTGACACCATATCTTACCCCTGACATTTTATATTTTACTTTCTTCATTCCAAAAATTTTAAGTATCAATTAAAATTCCAGCATCCAAAATAATATACATCATACAGCGTCCAAAATAATATATATCATACAGCATCCAAAATAATATATATAATATAAAACTGCAAAGACTATTCTCCAATGAAATTGTATGCAAGCAGAGAACAACTTGCTTGACAAGCCTTGAGCCTAGGGTTGCCACAGCAGTGTAACCCAAAAAGAGGACACATACTTGTTCAAAGCATTAAAAAAGAGGACACTTAAAAAAAACACTCTTAGTACACCATAAAATTTTTTTTAATGTAAATGTATAAATTATTTACTTTATTATCTGGTAGTTTAGCAGAGTAAATGCTAAAAAAGCAAACATAATTTCTAGAAATAAACTCCGAGTATGTTAGCATTACAAAATAAAACAGATTGAAATAGTCTTCAACTTTCTGAAAACCATTGACAACTGTAAACATATGTATAACAAACGAACAAAGTAATAATTTCTAAAGCAAAGAAATTGCACATAAGCACGAGGCATGTCGGTACCGTTCCTAAATATTTCATGACGCAGAAACCATATAAAAAGTACATTTTGGCTCGGTTCTTGAAAAAGAGGACATTTGGCCCGTTTTTGTAAAACCCGGCCGGACAGTTTACGAGGCGTTGAAAAGAGGACATGTCCGGGTAAAAGAGGACGTCTGGTAACCCTACTTGAGCCAGGGTTTGGGATGAGAGCTGGTAAGAATAACAATTCCTGTCTGTATCAGTATGCAACTAAATTGTTGAATGGTGGACAACCACTTTACTTGTACTAGTGTACAAGTCATTTCACAAACATGTAATTGTAAAGAATTGAGCAAACAGGTGCTAGACTCTCATTCTGGAACAATGATCCTACTTTAGGAAAAATTCACAGCATTTCCAACCCGCCAGAGTTACGTAAAGTAGACAGCCAGCCCTCTTCACGCTATACTGAATGAAACTCGCAACAGTTGAGAAAATTATACCTCTTTGGGTTTATTTAAACTAAGGCACACATGAAATACACTACACACTAACTTTTAGACAAGACTTGGGGACACATAAAAATTAAGTTCAAATTTAGACAAAAATATTGCACACTACAATACATATATGGTGTGTGTACAATATGGATGTTATCCGAAAAAAAAAATTTCAGAAAAAAAAACTTAAAAATTTTTTTATACTTAATACACAGCCAAGTGGAAGTGAATATTACTTTTGAAAATGGACGAATTGAAATGAGGTGGAGCTTTGTAGTTTTAGGAGAGGTGCTGCAGTATGTTGTGAGAAGCACGGTAAACAAACAGTTGATATGTAATAACACATGAAGCCATACGAAAAGAGTTAATTGGTACAAAAACTTTGAATAAATTAGCCTTGTTTGATTATGCTGATATCAGAGGCTTTCAAAAGACGGATATAGTTTATTTGCATCCGTTTATCATATTAGGTGTTTGGACAGCTACAAATGGCAGGATGTGTTCGTCAAAAAGTTGGCTATTCACTTGCTACCGTTAATAATATCAACACTGACAATACTTGGGCTGTTATTAATACAATGCTAATTTTTCATTTCACCATTGCTTTTCCAATTAAAAATCACATGTACAGCCAATGCAAGATACCACTGAGTATAAAGGTTACATGAGCTGTAGCAATATACAACTGTACTAGAAATGCAGTACAGAGAAGTCAAACATCATAAGTAACACTGGAAACTGTGTTTTTTATCAAAAAACAACTAAAAAAATATACACATTTATAACCTTTTTAAAACTCAGATTGTTTTAAAATGTTTCCACTTTTTAACTGTTGTGGCCATGCAGGTTATGTATAATTACATCCGTAATCACATCTACCACCATGACATCAAAATGCAAAGTTGATGTGACGTGCCTATGGTTGCCACTTCAACAGAAATAGCCACCATAAAAAACGTGTCATGCGACCAATAATTCTTCTCGTCAACATTTCAGGATGCCGAAGAAACAATTTTCATACAGTAATTATCTAATGTACCAAATTTTATTTAACAAAAACAGAAATATATATACATCCTCTCTGTGAAAGTAGCAAGTGTACATGGCAGGCTTCTGGGCCTTCTCACACACCATCACTGATGAAACTGCTCAAGCTGCCAGATGAGAAGGGAGGAAAGCCAGCCTATAGTATACAAATGTTAAATAGTGATAATAATTTGAACATGAGGAACTTTAGGAACTAAGAAAATTATGTAGGGTAATTATCTAAGCATAACAAAATGAAATTGAATAATTATTGTAATAAATACTGAACCAATACCTGCAGGGCAAGCAGCGGAAATGTTCGAGCCAAACAAGAGCAAAGGCTAGGTTGTAAAAGGATTTGAAAGGCAAATTATTTTGAGGTGTAGAGAACAGCAAGTCGGGGTGCTGCCACCGGGCGTCAGTTCAGATGTAAAATGCCTTTAAGCAGATAGAGCAAAGTTTCGATGGCATCGAGCCGCGGAGATCACTGGACCGGGGTGCTAGCTGCCAAGCATATTCAGTTTACACGTCGTGATGTCTAGGAGTTGTGATATTCAGACTGCTTATTTATAAGTATTGCAAAAAGTGTCACAAGTCAGGGCGGCGACATCATAACCTTTGACGAACCTTAACTACACGTTGCTGAGACAAGTAGGCATACAATCAGTAAGTGTAAAACCGACAAACCTTGTACAGTAACAGTCGTGCCAGGAGAGGATAGTAAGGACTTGATACCCGGTTGAAAATTGGACTTGCTGACTTTTCATTTCTCTATTCATAAACAGAACAAAAAATGTCGCAACAATGGCATGCCAACTGGGGCTTAACGAACTACATGCCCGAAATAGACTCTTGTTTGAGCCGCGAGTGACACAGAAAAACGACAAACATTACAACAACCAAGAACGGGAATGCCCACACGAAAATTTAATAGGATATTACAACCTTCAGTCTGAACTGTTCTGTTGTGTATGCCCTGGAACGAGAAGCCCTGCAGAACCGAGACGAACAGTGGGTGTTGCGACCGAGAGTCGATCGTGGGACGACCGAGTGACATTTGGACGTGCAACACCATGAAAAAAAAAAACATCGCAGAGAAGCTACATTATTGCATCAGATACCAGAGTCGACGACTGAGATTACAGTGACGGAAAGATGCATAGCGCTCGGCCTGAGCATCAAGCAGTGGCACGAGGGTCCACATCTCACTGACAGCGCCACTTCAACACACAAGATTATTCATTGTATGTTTAATTTACTATGTACCAGACTGTCTGTACATTTAGTTGTATATATTATATTGCATAGTAAGAGTCGCATGACTGCCATTAATTTAACCGTGAGCTGGTCAACTTGCCTCAGTAGTGACATATAAGTAGGATGATATATATCTTGAAAGGAACCTGAATATAAATGACAATAGGATGGCAACAATGGATGTAGGTTCAAGGTCACCAGGCGGCAGGACAGGCAGCTCCGAGAGTAAAAACAGTAGATAAATTGGTCAAAGAAACAGCAGTGTTTCTCAACATGTAAAAGGTAGCCAGAAAATTATTTCACAACTTCAATGTTTCATGTTGCAAATACAGACAATGTTCAAGCTGTAAGTAGAGCAGACATGACAATAGACGAGAGAAATACAAGAATCAAGGCAGTGGTTGGAAGAAATACAAGAGCAATCAAGTCAGTGGTTGAGAGAAATATAAGAGCAATCAAGGAAGCAGGTAAGAGAGATACAAGGGCAAATCGTGCAATCCAAGTGGGAAGTAATATCAGACCTAGAGACATAATAAGAGAACATGCAGGTCAGGGGAATGAGAAACCACAGACCGTTGAAAATAAGCTTGAGATACAGGCCAAAGAGCAAAATACCATGGTAGTAACATAAGTAAGATATGTAGGAAATTAAATTGAGCCTGTGCAAAGACTGAGCAGGTATTGTGCGAACAGGTAGGTGAACAAAATGCCAGGTTAGTTGTGCAGGCAGTTAGGATTCATTCATAAAGGTACCAAGAAAACATCCACGGAAGTAGTACCTACAGAATAAAGACAAGAAAGGGTAAAAAATAATCACTGGTTAAAAAGTATTATGAGGCAACAGCTGCACAAATCTGCGATTGCTGAGATGAAATAGAGTTGCTAGGGGAATGCGAAATGCTAGGCAGACCATTTTCCGAGAAACTTGTAGTACATTACATGGTGAGGCACCTACAAGCATATTGGTATGATGTAGAAACTGACAGGTCCAGTGACTTTCTTGTAGCAGCAGTAAGAATGCTTCCTGTGGTGCAGTAAAGTACAATGAGGGGGTAGGTGTGCACCCTTTCGAGAGGGCTTGTAAACCGAGGAACCAAAAAACACAAAGGCAAAAAAGTCAGGTCACTTGCAGTGTGATCTCACATTCGAGCAACAAAAAATCGAAGGATACAAGGAAGAAAATGAAAGACGAACAGACCCAAGATCGAGAGCCGGTAAAAATAGACTAGATTTTCATCATTGTTCGTGTACTGCGATACTACAAGTATACAAGTAGATAAGGGAAGTCTAAAGACAGATGTATTCAGTTTTAGTATTTTTATGATGGGTGCCATAATGTAGGAATATAATACAGGATGTTCATAAATGAATATTGGGGTTTCAGAGCTTTATAATATTTATTACATTGAATGTACAGCTATAAATTGTATGTCAAATGAAAGAGCAACTCAAAACAGTTTTGTTTATAGGTACAAGTGCGCATTTAAATGCAATGTTTCACCCGCCATCCGCTAGGAAGCAGTAATAGCAACGATGGCGTCAAGTGAACAGAAAGTGTTTTGCGTCTTACAGTTTGCAAAGACTGAATCTGTAGTTACTGTGCAACGTGCGTTCTGTAGCTACTAAGTTTGTTAGAGATCCTCCCAGTGATAACAACATCTGTAGATGGCATCGTCAGTTTGAAAAGAGCGGCTGCCTTCGTAAACTGAAGAGTACGGGATGACCAAGAGTTAGTGAAGAGACTGTTGAGCGAATCGTTCACTTGTAGCCCAAAAAAATCTGTTTGGAAGGCTAGTCGTGAATTAGAAGTTCCTGTGTCGACTGTATGGACAGTTTTAAAGAGACGCTTACAACTACGGCCTTACCGTTTACAGTTGTTACAGGCTCTAACGCCTATGGACTACGTAGCACGTGCTACCTTTGCTACGGACATGTTTTCTGCGAATGAAGAATTTATCGATTGTGTTGTCTTTAGTGATGAATCGACCTTTCATCTTAGTGGACATGTTAACACTCACAATGTGCGGATCTGGGGCTTATAAAATCCATACGAGATGGTACAACTGCAACGAGACTCCTCTAAAATTAATGTTTTTTGTGCCGTACCCCACGAAAACTTTATGGGCCCTTCTTTTTTGGTGAACCAACTGTAACCAGTACGAATTACCTTGATACGTTACAGCTACTGCTCTTCCCTCAGTTGCAAGAAGATGAACCAGAGAACTTCATTTTCCAGCAAGATGGTGCGCCACCTCACTGGCACAATGCAGTACGCGAATGGTTGAACGACACAGTTCCCAACCCCTGGCTTGGCTGCAAGGAGTTTAATGACAGAGCTTGTTTTGCACGGCCTCCACGTTCACCTGATCTGACACCATGCTATTTCTACTTTTGGGGTTTCATCAAGGATCAAGTGTTTGCGCCTCCACTACCAGCTAACCTCCCAGAATTAAGAAACAGGATTGTAGCAACTGTTGCAACAATTACTGCCGACACACTAATCAAAGTTTGGGAAGAACTAGGCTATCGACTTTGTGTGTGCCATGTGGCAAATGGTGCTCACATTGAACACTTATAAGCTTTTAGATAAAACTGTTTGAGTTGCTCTTTCATTTGACATACCATTTATAGCTGTACATTCAATGTAATAAATATTATAAAGCTCTGAAACCCCCATATTCATTTATAAACATCCTGTACAGTTCTACGACTGTCTTGTGTTTAAAATTAAGATTTGAAGAGAGGAGATGTACAGATCTCTGCAGTACGACAGCTGGAGCTGCAACCTGCGAAGAAGGGGGGGGGGGGTCCTTCAGTAGTGACAAGAGTTCTTAGAAAGGGCAGCTTGCAGGAATGTAACTTAATGAAATTAATACAGTAATGGCAGGAAGTTACTGCCCTCGAAGGGCATGACTATCTTTTGAAAGTGGTCTCGTGACTGGCCCAACTGAACCAAAACCTGCAGAGCAAGCGGAAGGGATGTTGGCGCCAAAGAAAAGCAAGGCTAGGTTGTTGTCAACTGATTTGGATGCCAGACTGTCTTGAGACACAGAGAACAGCGAGCTGGGGTGCTGCTGCCGGGTGTCAGTTCACGCGTCGGAACACCTTTAAGCAGGCGGAGAGACATTTCAACTGTGCTGCGGAGATCGGCAGAACGGGATGCCAGCTGCTGGGCGTCTTCAGTTTATGCATTGTGACGTCTACGAGTTGCTGTATTCTGACAGGTTATTTAGAAGTATTTCAAATAGCATCACAAGTCTGGGTGGCAGACCACTTATAACATTGTAACCTTCGCCGTAACTTAACTACATATTGCTGAGATTAACGGGCGTATAATCAGCAAGTGTAAAAACTGACTAACCTTGTATAGTAACAGTTGTGCCAGGAGAGTACAGTAAGGACTTGTTACCCGGTTGAATCTGAACTTGCCGAAGTTTTATTTCTCCAGCCACAAAGAGAACCAGAACGTTGCAAGAACAATGATGCCAACTTTGATGGAAAGTTTCTACGACTCATCACAAAGATTATCATACTCCACAAAGAAGTTGGCAAAAATGTTCAATACTTCTGTACTAGAAATAGCAATAATTTTAAACATAGATTCCTATTGCAACCAACTTTGTTTCCCACAAGAGACTGTGATGTTGGAGGCATATACTTGTAATTGTCTATTGAAGCTATAAAATTTCAAGTGAGAAGCAAAAATTAAACTGAAATTTTTTTTCACAAGAATGTTGTAACTAATTTCCTAGTTATTTTTTTCTTGATACTAAATACCATAAACAGTAAGTCTGCTGACTGTACCACTTTCAATTATTTAATAATTCATTACATAAATGAGAAAACGACACTATATTTTTTACATCATGCATACATAAATTCATGAAGACCTCGGGAGTAAATAATTATAACCCACATTGTAAGACAGCCGACATAAAATATTTGTATCCATAAATTTAAAACAAATACTTATTTACAAAATACGTTGGTAGTTAACTTTAAACCAAATAATAAAAGATAAATATATGTAATGATTTTGTTCAGATTTGACATACTTTATTACACCTAAGCTGAACACTACAGGATTGAGGGTTATTACTATTTACTCCCGAGGTCTTCAATTATACAGGTGCATTCACCTTTACAATAACATTTCCAAACGCAGAATCAAATGATTCTTGCTTACTGACATTCTTAATTGTTTTGTCACGTATTTCTCCTTCTCCCATACAATACGAATTTTCTAAACTCTGCATACATAAAACATGACAATAGGACTAATGTGACTGTAACCGTCTTGGAAAAAAAAAACCGCACTGAAGTCGTAAACACCATAATATGACAAAATAATGGCAGCATAATATGTACTTAAGGATGTTCAAGTGCGATAAAATCGTAATTTTATGAAATATTGTTTGTTTTGTAAACAATACTTGTGAGTACAGTTTCCTCTTACAAAACAATTTTAGCTTTCATAGTTTTCTCATAACGGTGCGACAAAGTCAAAATTTGCATGTTCTGCTGCCATGCAAATAGTGAAAATCAAATGACCTACTAGAATAAAATAATTCACTATGATATTACATCTTATTATCTATACAATGAAGTTTTAAAAAGACCACAACATAATATTTTTAATGTTTAAACAATTGCAAAAGTACAGGAAAAAAGTTGAAAACTCAGCAGTATTTCTTAAATACAAAAATATTTAACGGGCTTTTTTAAAAATGTTTTATTACGTAGCCCATGGCATGTTATTTCACTGTGAATTATTTCACTTATGTAAGTTTATTTGTTTTAACAATTTGCACAGCAGCAGAACATGCCAATTTTGACTTTGACGCACCGTTATGAGAAAACTATGCGAGTTAAAATTATTTTGTAAGAGGAAACTGTACTCACAAGTATCGTCTACAAAACTATTTCATATAAATATAAAATTATGATTTTTATCGCACTTGAACACCCTTAAGGGAATAAAAAAAACATAAATCTTGTTGAACTGACATTTAGAGTGTCCTCTGTGTTTACCTGCTTGAAGTTAAGTGTCCTGACAACAATACTGGTAGTTGCAACTGTATTTACGAGGCGTTTGTGAGGACTTTTACAAGTTCATGCACACTTTCAGAACGTCTGTGTCAGGACATGCGTTTTGTGATATGATAAATGAAGAAAATAAAAATAAAAGCTTTACTTAGTGACTTTAAATTGTTATATTATTGATTAGACCAATCAGCAGTAATCTAGAGTAAAGCAGTGTTTTGTATCAAAAGGAAAAATTTATATATGTGTGTGTACATGTATATATATTTTTAAACTCTAAAACAGCAAAATGAGATGGAAAACAGTTAAACTACTTATAACTTATATCATATTGTAATTCTCACTTAAAAAATTTACCTGAATTGATGCATTTGTCAAGCGTCATCTGTTGCACTGTAATCAAGTTAAATATACAAGATTTTGGTGTCTGTGATTATTCTGCAAAAATGTGCTAGGGCCTACTTGAAAAAAATTTTTGCTCAGAAAATTAATATGTAAAACTTTAAAATTTTTTACTAATGATTTTAGCGCTGAATAATCTACCATGCCTTCTTACATAGCCTATAGAAAGCCAGTCTTTTTCTTTTCTCTAAAACAATGGAGAAAACCACAGTTTAAAGTAAATAGGCCTTAAGACTACCATAACTTCAGTGCTATTAAAACTGTTTTATTACAGGTTTAGTTGAGACACGAAAAAAAAAAAAAAAAAAAATTAAATCTTCTAAACATTTTATGAACTTCCTACACCTTTCAAACGTGATTTCAGTTTATTAAAGGTTACCAGACCTTTGGCAAAAGGACAATTCGTTTTTATGGAAATTTTTGCATCCACCTGGATTTTAATAAATGCTCAGATATGTCCGGACTTTTTAACACGATGAGATATTACCTACACAAAATATTTTGTTTTTTATATTACACAGCGGCATGTTGAATTAATATTTATAAAGCTGTTGTTACACAAACACACACAAACACTGCGGCTCATTACGATGCATGTGTTGTCTGCACTTGGTTATTAACATAATATTATATTGTGTGCAATAAAGTTTGTTTATAAATGGTTGTTTCTATGAAAAATATGTGTTCTTAGTAAAATATGAAAATATATGTGAAAACGTGTTCTTTAGTATTCTCTTTTTTTTTTCAAGAAAATTAAAAACAATTATTATTAATTTACGGTTAGAGAAATTTAATTGTTGTCTTCCTATTTATTACATCTTTTTTACTCCCAACGTCTGGTAACCCTTAGTCTATTTAAATCTTACCTTATTAGCAGATTTTAAAGATTAGATGATTCGGATTAGAAAAAAGTTCAAACTCTGTTCGTCAAGGTAAGTATATGCTGGCTTTCAATTATACCAATAATTTGTCCAGAGAAACTGGATACGAACACACCGAACTTTACACTGCTGACACAAGTACTATTGTTACTGATAATAACTTTCATATCAGAATAAAACAGAGGAAGCACTAGAGATAATAGATAACCAGTTAAAGGTTTACTCTAAACATTGCTTAATAGTCCAGGAAAGATATGAAAAAACATGGGTAAATTGCAAGGAAAGATTTTTTATATAAAAATGCACAGAAAAATTTGTAGATTAACATATCCAAAATCCACAAAAATCGACCAGGCTGTTTTTACATTTTTTCTGGAATTTGTCCCGGAAAAATGCAAAAAAATTATTAAGTCGAAAATGGTGCATCTCACGACAAAACTTGTAAAGACAAAAATTAAAGAGCACAATATTTACTGTAACACATCCAAAATTCAGGAAAATCCGCTTATAACTTCTTTTTCCGGGATTCATTCCGGAAAAATATTTAAAATAATTGAAAACGACGCACTTAACAGCAAAATATTTCAGATCAAAAAATAAAAAACCTAGCTTTACCTGTAATATATCCAAATATCAAGACCATAGTACAATAAAATAAAAACTGCACATAGTAAGCCAAAAAACTATGAAGAAAAAAATTTTTAAAAAGTCTAATACTACATTAAAACCTTACTTATTTATGCTTAAAAGTAATGTACTATTCATTACACAGGATTTTTCAAAGAGAACAAAATTTTTAAACGGCAACAAGCCAAAAACAATGCACTGCACGTCAAAATATGTCGGGCAGTAACTAAAGAGCACAAAGTTTTACCTAAATTAAATCCACTAAACTAAAAATATCATATACGTTTTGATATTTGTCACAGAAAAACCCTATTCATAGTTTTCATTGCTTTTTAATTCCGCTGCTGCAAACCAGTATGTTTATGCATTCGATCAATATCACCTGCATTCCCTTGTACTGTGTGAATTTATGTCTTGCTGTTATGACCCTTTCAAGTGCGAAATAGAAAAACTTAAATAAAATAATGTGGAAGTGTTTGTGTCTGTAGAGTTTTGCCTTTCAGTTTACTGGCACGTTCCGGACTTATTTTCACACACACGTCTTATTATTTCTTTCGTGCAGAAAGCACGCAGAGAGCCATCATCAACAAAATGAACTCTCCGCCTTGTGCCATGCAGCGAGTAGGTAGACCTGAGAAATGTGACTGAACACAGGTAACAGTATTAGTGGTTTTTTATGCCGGCATGCTATACTCTTGCCTAGTGTTCCATTAGACATTTCATTTATAACAGATTGTAATGAGCTTAATATATGCTGTAAGTATATTGTGTTGTTTCATTTTCGTTAAGGATACTAGAGACAGTAAATATATAATGTGGATAACGTGGTACCGTAATAATGCTGCTGGAACGTGCCACAAAAATTCTTATGGGCCGTGTTAATAATTTGATGGATGGACTGTAAAAAAACTGAATAGAAAATGTGATCAAAAAAAGCTGAATTGAACAGTGATACGTGTATTTTGTAATGACCATATTAAATCTAAACAAACTGATAGAATAACAAGAAATGTCTTAATAAGGATAAATTATGCATCATGTGACAGAGGGGTCCAGCTTAATATATCTGAAGGACAGCATGTAGATTCAGATTGCCGGAGTAAGTTCACAGATGAGAGGCACATTTGAAGAGAAAATTGCGTTCAGAATTCGATGGAGAGCCTTATTTGATTTACCTTAAAAAAAACTTTCCTCCGTTGCAAAATTATGCTTTTACGAGAAATATTTTTACTGTGGACAGAAATTGCAAACTGATGATCCTATAAGAGAAACACATGCGGTGAAAACAGACACTGAAAAGTTTGACAAAGCTGTGAAATGTGTTAGGAAAGAAAATATGATAAATGGGCTAGGGATGTACTTGGATGTTTAGTGTGTGATAACTACCTTTTTTTCAGCTGATGCTATATATCCTCACAAGCGTGATGTTAACTTCCGTACTTTCCGACAAACGCCTATAGTTTTTCAAGGAGTTTATAGCACCTGTGCTACACTACTGTAAAAGAAAGGCAGCCCACGAGACGAATAAAGGAATCTAGATTTCCTTAAAGCTATGGAGGAATTTGAAATGGATAAAGAACAGACAAAACAATTGAAGAATTACAGGACATGATGAGAAGACATTTACAAAATGACTTAGAAGCTTATCCAGAAAAATCTACGCAGACAAGAATTTCTGAGCATTTTCGTGGTACAGTGTTGCTTTCTAAAAAGCATGGGTCTAAGAATGTTGTTATTCTCCATGAAAGTGTAAGTGATATTTTGGTTACATTCCATAACAGAGGAAGCTATAGCAAGAGTCCAAAAGTCGAAAAATTCAATAATTTAGTGGATTTTGGTGAATCTTATTTTTATTGCGTAAAACTTTCTGCTCTTTAGTTACGGTCTGACTTATTTTGACGAGAGATGCATTGTTTTCGACTTACTGTCGTTCAAAAATGTTGTTCCCTTCGACAAACTCCATATAGCGAAAAGTTCATTACTTCAAGCAGAAAAAAATAAATTTTTAATGCAATATAAGACTTTTTTTTAAATTTTGTCCTCCATAGTTTTTGGCATAAAATATGCTGTTATGGTTTTATTGTACTAGGCTATTACCTTTTCGTGACAAATTCTGGGGGGGGGGGGGGGGGCACTGGTTTTATGTGAATTAGTACGAAATTAGAATATATTACGGAAAAAGCTAGGCACTTTACCTTTTCATCTGAAATATTTTGCTGTGAAGTGCGCCTTTTTCAATTTAATTTTAAAAAAAAAATTTTTCCCTGAACGAATTTCTGAAAAAGAAGTTATAGGTGGATTTTGGTGAATTTTGAATAATTTATGGTAAATTTTGTGCTCTTTAATTTTTGTCTCAAGTTTTGTCATGAGCTGCACCATTTTCGACTTATTAATTTTGTCCACATTTTTCCGGGGCTAATTCCGGAAAATATGTAAAAACCGGATGACAGATTACAGTGGATTTTGGACATGTTATTCTACAAATTTTTCTCTGAATTTTGATGTTAAAAAACCTTTTCTTGCAATCTGTCCATAATTCGACCCCTTTTATATTTTTGCTAGACTATAAGAAAACTAAGTTTACTTAATTTTGGAAACTATGAACTGGAAATCCAAGATAATTACCAACAGACATGAAGGTAAATATAAACAGCTAAATTTCTCCAACAAATACATTTATTACCTACTTCATGTGATTATATAAAAATATAATTATGTAGCAAACTGTAATTGTTCTCTTGCCAGATCTTTTACATCTTTAGTTTACGTTGCAAACAAAAACTTCAATAAAAGTGTCATACAACCACTTTGAACTGAATAGGCCTATTCATGACCAAAATTCGTAGACCAGAAAATGATCAATAACCCAAAAGTCGTAGTTGTCTTACATTTTACACATCAGTTAAATTGCAGTGGTGAACTACTTAAGGTGCCATTATTTTGTAATTTAAATTTTGGTGTTCGGGATTATGCTACAATAATAATAGATAATATTTTTATCAAAAAGATCACCAAAAGAGTTTTCTTTAGCACTGCTTTCTTTTTTTGTTTCTCTATTCTTCTTCATTACAAATTAGTGGAATTTATAGCTACTTACTTTTTTATAATGTGTGCAATTTTGTGATAGTTTTGTGGTTGGCGTCATTTTGTCCTGTGTACTGTAGAGAATCCGAAAAGTGATGGAGGCCATATCAGGAAACTTATTCTAAATTTCGTGGTTAGGAAGCAATACATAGTTGGTATGAAGCAACTGTGCCACGGCCTACTGGAAAATTCGTTTCCAGTGTTTCCACAACATTCGTATTGAGTTTTAGTCGTAATGAGGGACAGCGCATTCAGGTATCTTCGGCCTTAATGACTTTTTCAAGCATGGTACCAAGATGGAGGGAACTGAAACATTCAGTTGTATATGACCGTTTTTCTTAACTTTAAGAGTTTTCATAAACCTATGCAAGTGTCAAATCATAGATATTATTGTTGATAACTTAAAAACATTTCCTCAGCTCAAACTGGAAATAATACACAATTAAAAAGTTTCCACTTAAACACCAATGTATTATTCATATACTTTCTTTCTGGCCAGTTTCTCATTGTGTAGCGGTAGCGGAGTGGTCTACCACGAACGTCAATTGGCCTTAGTATGGATTTGTGGTTCGAATCTTCACCGATTCTCGACTTTTTTTAGTGGTTTTATATTATGTTATAGTCGTACGTGACTTATGCTCTTGTTTTAAATAGTTTATTTCATTTAGAATGTTATTTCACAACATTTACCCTTAAGTTATTGTACAATGTAACTGACAGAATGGAGCGAATAGCTTTCAAACATTTTTAGTACTTAATTACTTAATTATTCTAAAAACTGTACAAACAGTGTCATATATATTAAAAACTGTACAAATATATTATATTTTTATATGGAGTTGACTAAATGCCCCAATTTTAGGCTAGAGTATTTATTTACGAAAATGTGAATTTTCATTAATTTTTTGTGGGAAAATAACTAATTACTTCCGAACTTTGGACATGTAGGACCTACTAGTACTTCCAGTAGTCTCTATTCAAGGGAGAAAAATAAATGTATGCGTGTTAAGTATTATTATTAAAAATTATCATTATTATCTTTCTCGTAACGCATGTGTTCCTATACCATTTATCCTATTGTGATTAAATTTTGGTAGGTTATGTATGTATCCGTGGAGGTTACCGACAGAAATTATTAAATATATTACAAGAAAAAAAAGGGGGGAGTGGCAAAACAGAGCACGAGAGCACAGAACGAGAGAAACAAAAATTTAGTGAAAAACTTTTACTTTTGAAGTGTTTCTAAAACGGTCAATAATGATTTGTGTGAGTGCGTGCACGAGCATGTAAAAGTAATGTTATAACAACACAGTAAGTTTTCAACAGAGAAGTAAATTATATACAGATGAAAACTATAATTTAAAACAGAAACAGGAAAAAAAAGTTACAGGGATTTGAACTACAAATCCAAAATTCTACTTTACAGGCACACACACACCGCAACCAATAGAACCAAACTAACATTGTATTGAGAATGTTTTCAAATAATCAAACTTATATTTTTAACTATTACATTGATTGTCGAAATACAAGCTTCTTTTGTTTTCCAGCTATTTACTTACTTAATTTCCTTACGTGTACTTGCTGAAGATTTGTTCTGTTCAACGTATTCTGAAGTTGCTAGACATATTGTAAAAAGGCTTGTCCCACAAGTACACAAATAAGAAAATGATCAATATGCTAAATTTTTATTTTTATTTAATTAAACTGAGTCATTTACATAGGAACATTTCCTACGTCGACGCCATATACCTGTCATTGCGAGTTACTGACGAAATTCAGCCTTTCAGACTGCTCGTGACCAGTTGGCAAGTTCTTACCCGACTCATGACGTCAAACCACCTCGGTTTTAAACTTAGAATACCAAATAGTTGTTTGGAATCAATTATTGTTCAGAAACAACTTTTTTCGTAGGAAACAGAAACTCAGAATAAGCTCCCCGACCTGTGAATGTGCAAGAGGAGAGGGCATCGAAATTTTGTAAATTTTTATTAATAATGTAATGAAATTAGACCTACATAGTTAGAGGTTGTTTGTTTGCCATTGTAGCCGTTTAGTTATTACAAAAAAGTAATATGTCATTAAAAATATTAGTTATTAACCAAAAATGTGGAGAAAAAAAATTGTGAAATTTAAAAGGGTTGCAGTGACAAGACACAATAAGAGTTATTGAAAATACAGTTAAAATTATTTGTAATATGTAAACTTTTGTATCATGATTGTATCGGAAAATAAACATGGAGGTTTCATCTCACATAAAAACAACTTTGCTGCAGGATGATGCCTAGATACAACAAATACTGCACTATGAAGTCTCTTGCAAGTGTACATGTGGAACAAAATGAAGAATACATCTGGATGTGTTTATCCTATGCAACAAAAAAGACAAAGTAACTTCCATGCAAAAAGATACTGAAGAGAGTTTTCACAACCTGTTAGTGACCATACTATGTTTGTTATTTGGCATGGCAAGATGAGCACTTTAATCACATCTTACACCTTTTAAATGACAATGCCTTGGTGGAAAACTAACTACAGCTAGTTGTGAAATGACATTCAAGCTGCTATAAATGTGTGATGCACAAAAAGAAACTGCAAACTGTGGAAAAAAGATTTTTGTCATTATATACTTAATCTCATATATGCCTTTCAGTTGAACAAAGTACCACCCAACCTGTTACACAGATAACATGACGACATAAAAAAAAGCATGTTCTTTTCTCGTAATGGCAAAGCAACACAAAAATATCCATTGCATTGTTTCACATGACACAAGTGGAGCTAGCTTAAAGAAGCTGTTGAATTAAGGGGTAATGATACATGAATTGTTAGACTTAACAAGTGTGGGACGTTCATGCATTTACGCCGTTGATATTTTGTATCATACACCATGCTGGGCTAAAAGTGTGCCAAACTTGCTTTGTAAGACTCACACACGAGCTCAGCTACTGAATTCCTGGCATTGTTGGAAGTCTGTCATGTTGAAGGGAGCATAGAATGTATGACAGATTTATTAAATACGTACATAAATGTGTGTTACTTCAAGGGACTTAACACTAATAACAAAATCAAATAGTCCTGCTCTACTGAAAGTTCACTTTTAAGATATCCTTTACTACACTTTTTTTTTGACGGGCAACCACCCTTGTCACCCCTTCCCTCCTTGGATCCATCCTTCTACATAGACAGGTGCACACAAACGAAGAAATGTATTTGTACAATAAGTTTTATACCAGAGTAAATAAACAAAGGTTAATAAAACAATGCACAATGTGAAGTTTTCCTTATTTTACAAATGTATCTATTCAACCTTCATTTTTTTTGTTTAAATTACCAGCCATACTGAAATTCAGATTATAGTCGGTGAAGACAGAGCTTAATTTGCCAGAGTCAAAAGTTTTGGTTAAAAACTTATCTTCATTCACCAAAGAAGAAATTCTAAGTTTCGTTTCACATGCCAAAAAAATACTGGAGTCAAATGTTTCATCTCTACTGCACAAGTTTCCCAAAATTACTCCAGGCAAACACTGGGTTGGTTCATTAACAAAGACTGTGGTCTCTCCCAGGCATTGTGTCAAGTTGTTTGTCATCGTCTGTAATGACTTTGCTGTTAACAAGATGTAAAGAGCATTTGAATTACCTGACAACAGCCGTTTCAAAAGTGCTATCTTTATCCTGAATCATCTTTAATGCCATATACTTAAATTCTTCACTATCTGAACTTGGTCTGCAGCAACAAAAATAAATCGCTTCTGCAGATTTTGCAACACATTTTTTAAATAGGCCATCACTGTACAACTCTTAGAAAAAACAGTTAAAACATCCAAACACTGAAAATTTGAACACGTGATCAATACTACCAAGAAGTTTTGTAAACGCCTTAGAACATCCATCACTGAACTGATAAAAGACAAACTTGTCACCACATCCAATTGTCGGCATTATTATGTAAGTAAGGGGTTAAAACTCATCCTGAACTAGCCAAATTAGTGTGTGAATAATTTTCTACAAAGGACCTAAGTTACCATAAATTAAAAGTACAAAAGGAATTTAAAATATCAGATCTCATGAATGATTTCAAAAATAAAATAATAAATTTACGTTTGTCTACTTATTTTTTACAGTAATCCTTGTGTACCTACCATACTGCTGAGCTACAATGAATAAGTGGTGTTTTTGTCTCATTGACAGCAAAGTAACTAGACAGTTACAGGCAACTCTAAACATTATAGGAAGTGGGACAGCAATCTGCCTGGAACATTTTAGAAACTATGGAAAACAGAAGTAAGGATGGTCGTGGCTGTAAATTTGAACCAACATCTTCTCGAATGTGAGTGCAACATGTTACTGCTGCACCAATTCGCTCGACATGTTCAGCTAAAAGAAGTCTCTACACAATGTTTAGTCCATGTTCATTCCAACTTTATAAAACATTTTACTCATACTTTAGGTCAATGTAAACAAACAAGGTCAATATTATCCTGCCAAGAAAGCCAGCCACTGACCGCTGTGAGGACTATGTTAATGGCTGGCTACAAGTTAATCTAATTACAATAGACAAAGAGATGGGAAATACCGCTAGACTACTTATTACTAAAACATGTAGACAGAGATGCACAATTACTTATAGAATGATACTTGCGCAGTTACAGGCTCACTACGTTTCTCTAGCCAAGCCAGCTTAATCAAAAGGCGGATGATTGCATGGCACTTATATTTCTAATCATTTTTCTGGCAAATACAATTTTAACAAAACTGTCACACTTAACAGAGAACACTTTTTCCCATTTTCTCAGGTGTCACAAATATTCCTTTCTTACGCACACTGAAAATACTGGCAGCACAGACACCTATCATCTCAGCTGTAACAGAAGCTAATTCCTTCATTAGCCATGTCTGACACTGTTGACAAAGATAATTAAAAACATTCAGAATGATTATCTTTTTGCCTATGGTTTTCCCTGTGCATGTTTCACAATACCAGTGAGCGATTTTTGACTGTCATGCACCATGCTGGTCTATTGAAACCATCACACAACAGTCCCGACTTATCAACATAAAGCTGAACACAATCAATAACCATGGGTACAGACAGTTTACTGCTCATGACACACGCACGAGTCACAGATGTCTGGGATTGTGCTTTAAAAAGCAGCATGGAAAATAATACGTATAAGAAAATCCACATCTGATAGTAAAAACATGATTTTCGAAGAAATAGACATGCATTGAATAAGGGCCAGTTTCTTAATGTCTGTTTAAAGTCTCTATTACCTAATCACATAATGAGTTAAACCACAACGATTAAGGGGGGAATGTTACACAATTTTATTGTACATATTTAAGTTTGTGTATGGTTAAGTTTAGTAAACAAATGTAATTTGTCCAGTGGAAGAAAAGGCAGATATGCCTTAACGGCACCTGAAAGCCGCAAAATAAATAAATTTTCACTTGATCGACCACCAAACACCTAAATTTTCCAACCCTCTCACTGTTAGCATTGACTGCCTACCCCACTCTGTTCTGCTTATCACCTGGATCTTCTCACTGTTAGTCCCTCTTCCTCTACATTCTGACGTAATAGGCAGTCTAACATACCCTAGCTTACCTCTCCATTCACCACCTTGTACATCGTGACCAGTCTTTCCACACGTCTCTTTTCTCTTAATGAGTTCCACGCCATTTCCTTCAGCATCACTATTATTCCCTTTCCTTCACATTTCTTTCAGCATCACTATTATTCCCTATCCTTCAATCGCTGATGGCAGGTGGCTCCATTCATCCCATACAGCCTACCCTTGCAGTCTTCATTTAGGCCTATCTTTCACCCACCATGCTGCCATCTCTGTACACTCTCCAGTTCCCGAACCTCCAATTCCCTTCCCAGCATTCCTAGTGTACTTCTACCTTTAGACACCACCACCACTCTCTCTACCTGCCTTCTCCACCCTAAATCACTCTGCATCAGTATCCCTAGGTACTTGTGTTCTGAAGCTTCCTCTACCTTCTGCCTACCCATCCTACTTGTATATGTTGCGGTTGCTATTCGGCCGGGATGGTCTTGCGTCTAACTGGCCTTTGAGCAACTATTTTCTGTGTCAGGGACGTGTTCTTGGGCTGTCAATGCATTGTAAATCCACTCTTACAATACAGCGAGTGGCGATACTTAAAATAATATACTGCACTAATAGCTGTTAACCGCTAATGTCAAAAAATTTAAGCTGAAAAATGCTTTATTAATAACAATAATAAATACTCAAAATATAGCTGCCACCTGTGGCGAGATCACTGAAAATATTAATAACAGCTACATACTGTGTACTGGCCAGACTATTAATTTTAGAGGTAGGTATAGTTTGTTAATGAAAAATGTTTTTACAGCGGATACAAGTAGTAATGATAATACCTGTTTTTGCAAAAAATTATGAATAGCTACGCATGAACAATTATGTAATTATTTTTGAAAAATCAATATTGTGGTTTTATCGAAGGAAAAACTACCATTGATGCTGTTACTCAATTGGTTATAAACATGTTAAAACATTTGAAAGTAATTCCTATTCTGTAGAAATGATGTGTGACTTGAATAAAGCATTTAGTGTTTCTCATATAATACTTTTACAGAAATTAAAAATATACGATGTCCAAGATAACGATAATCTCTTTTTAAGACTTTAGTAATAAATGCAAAGTTGTTGATATTAATGGTGATACATCTAATGTCAAATATCTTAAATTTGATGTGCCTCAGGATTCCATATTGGGCCTTTGCTTTTCAATATCATGATTAATGAATTTCCCATGTAACCATAATCAGCACATATAACTTGTATTTGAAGCTTAATAAGCTTGTTACTTCTACTCTAGACGAGGCAAAACAATGATTTTTACCTAACAGTTTCAATCTTAATGATGATAAAACAAATATGCTGACATTCTCTTTAAAACCAAGTAATATTTACAATAAGAATTTTTGCCCGTATTTTTTGACATCATGACTAATCATAAATTGACATAGGTGAATTGTATAATGTTTGTAAATACGTAGTAAACTACCAAATGTGTTATGTTTAGTGATCAGAACAAAAAAAATTGTACCATTTAAATATGTGAAATGTTATGCCCTTTTTCAAAGTATAATTGTGTATGGTATGTTACTTTGGGGAAATTCAAGTAATATAAAAAGTGTGTTTACATTGTCAAAAAAAAAGGTAGTAAGAATATTAACAAATTCATGTTAGATATATTTGGAGACTTGCAAATCTTGTTTGTAAAAGAAAGTACATAGACAGTTGTTAATCTGTATCTATTGTAATGTTTTATGTTGTATGTAAAGGAAAACACAGATACCCAAGATACGCATAGTAATGAAGGGTATCTATTACCACTCGATAATAAAGTTCATGTTTACATCTACGACTTCATATGTGTTACAAGCAAAAACGATACAAAAGACAAGTAACAATGGGCAATGTAGCGAAACAGATTCTAAGAAAAAAAAGGAGGAAATTGTGTAACGGAAAATGAAATAACATTAAAATGAAGTTTCATATAGGCTAACAGAGTTATAGTAATCAGGGTTGTGGAGT
Organism: Medauroidea extradentata; assembly: GCA_003012365.1. Taxonomy (NCBI): domain Eukaryota; kingdom Metazoa; phylum Arthropoda; class Insecta; order Phasmatodea; family Phasmatidae; genus Medauroidea; species Medauroidea extradentata. Next base: position 73,417 of record PNEQ01000750.1, read on the forward strand.
CGGTAATCAAAGCTATCGACTCCCGACTCCAAGACCACTCATTAACATTGTCACAAAGCGGATTGTATAATTTTTGTCTCCATAATACACTAGCAGTGCGCCTGCAGCTTTGATCGCGTGTGTCACTCATGGAAGATAATATTTGCTTTAATTGAAAAATATCTTTGTACACCATACAGGTAGTTCAGTCATCAAGTGTTAGAATGACAAATCTGCTAGTTGAACTAACTCTGCAGCAGGATAAGTAGACATAGCTGTCCACGTGAAAAACAGTCAAGATGAAAAACGTCTGACTTACCCTGTACACAACTGTTGGTGACTGTGCCGTCAATTACAAATTTTCAAAATATTCACTTGAAGTTTACTGTAAACAGAAAGTTTTGGTGGGAAAAGATTTTCCAGAAACTTTGAGATTAGTGAGATGATAATTGTGTGCTGATGTTGTTGAAGAACCTAATTAGAAAGTGAACTGCATTATACATTTTACCCCTTTTAAACTACAATAAGCAAATTGCATTAATTTGATCTGCTTGCAGTTTTTGTGTGTCAGAATTGAACGTTTGCACGCAGCTTTTACCGGAGTTCGAGCCCAGAACTAAAAACAACTGCGTCACGTAACATTGAAATAATTTATGAAAACAAATTTAATATTAAAAATAAAATATTCATGTCCTGGGCTCAAAGAGGTTGTACAACACCGAGTCTCGATGGGTTACTGTAGAGTTAACTCTGGTCTAATTTATTTCTCGCTGGTCGTACTTGCTTCTCGGATCGTCTGCCTTAAAAGTTTACAAAGTAAGTTTTATTCTTAATAATTAAGTTATCTTATAAAGTAAAAAAAAATTACATATAACTTTTAAGTACTTACAGAAGCATCACTCTGACACAAACACCTCAATATCTCTACTGAGATATCATGGGTTGATGGAGAACAAATTTTGTGATTTTCACCCTTTAGGGTGTCAAATTTCAAAATATTTGAATTTCACATCTTAGACATTTGTGTAAGTATCCAATTGAAGTGCAAATCATGACGGTAGCCCGTTCAGTCGAATCAAAATTGATCATTCATTAAAAAACACATATGACTCGTGTACAGTACGGAGAGTTCGAAATTTAAAAAAACTTAAAACTGTATTGCAATAATTTCTGTAATCATCATCCTGAAGCAAAAACGAACTGTATATCTCGGCGGATTCGAGATATCAAAGTTTTATCTAAAACATATTCAAGGTCTTTTCACCTCTTAAGAGACTGGATTTCAAAATACCCTTGTACCACATTTTAGGCTACTTAACTGGTGACTCTTGGACATGAAAAACACGACAATAGCCCGTTGGGTTCAATATTTATTGAAGATTAATTAAAAACCAATTTCATCACTTTTCACCCCTTTTCACCTCCATAAATGGGGAATTCCAAAACTTCGTGCAGTTACTTTTCTGGTATTTGAGTAAGCATTAATCTTAAACAAAAATCACTGTATAGAAAAATAAATGAAATCAATATATATTGATTGTAAATCGGAAACACAGGTTACCCTTATTTATCCTCTTTGGGGCCGAATTCGGAAAATATATTTTAATGGTATTTGGGATACTTACAAAAGCATCAATCTAAAGCAAAGTGGCCATTCCGTGAGATTTCATCCAAATAAAAATTATTTGATTGTTGCACCTTTTTCAAAAATTCTGAAATATTTTCCTTTCATTGATACATAATTTGAGAGATGAAAACCAATTTTAGAATAAATTATTTCCTCTAATTTGACCACAGGCAGCTGTTTAAAGGTAGCAGCGTGTGCCATTTCAAGAGTTTTCAATCGTTTGCGCGAAATACAGTAGCTCATTTAATTTTCATCATAAACAGGTTTCGAAACCTACGTTTTGCTCAGCTTGAAACACTCTTCAATTCTGATTACAAACATTTGCTTATGTCTTAACTAACTCTTTTCAGTGCTATTCTAAAGTTTACCGACAAAATTGACTTATCCCCCAACTTCTAACCAAAAATTTTTCATGATGGACACAATAGATCCAAACAATCCTTTGGCTGTGTATACTCTAGTACTAGTATTATGTAATTAATATTTAAGGGCCGTATCTATAAACTGCTTTTGAATGACAACCAACTGCTCACCAATGCTTTCTCTATGGGTATAGCAGGTGGTTGTCATTCAAAAGCCGTTTATAGATATGGCCCTAAATCTTATGGTGTTTTAATTCTCTTTGTAATTACAGTGTGTTAAAGTTGGAAATTTTCTAAAATTTCCAATATTCAGTGGGTGTTTTGGTTATACGGGACGCAAAAGAAAAATTTGAAATTCACACAGAATGTAGTTCTATTGATGTACTTTTACATAGATAAAATTGGTGAGGATGTTTTGTAAAATAAGTTTGAATTTAGCAGAAAATCAACATTTAGCATCTTAATAGGCGATGTTCTCTTTCAATATAGAACTTACGTACGAGTAAAATAGTTAAGTAGGAGCACATTTATACTTACTTTCCTGATGAATTTGACAATAACTAACAATTATATAATGAATGCTAAGAGCGGAGGAAACAGGAGATCCTCTAGAAAACCCACTTACCAGTGGCATTGTCTGGTATGATTGCCACATGCAAAAATCAGAGTGTGATCAGGAATAGAACCCAGATTGCCGTGGTTGCAGGTTCACGCTCTTGCGCGAAGCCACCACGACTCCAAAAATTGATTCGTCACTATGAAAATAAGTGTTATTTTGACGTACAAAAATTTTTTATGTTAATAGTCAATTTATTTTATATGGTAAGTTAATATGAGTTAGGCTAACACAAAAATGTATTAACCTTCATATACATGATTGTTACATGTGTAACAATGGCACACGCCACTAACTTTAAACAGCTGCCTAGGGTCATCAAATTAAGAGGAAATAATTTATTCTAAAATTGGTATTCATCCCTCAAAATATGTATCAATTAATGTAATAAGTTTCAGAATTATCGAAAAACGTGAAGCAACCAACCCTGGTTGAAATGATGTGGAATGACCCAAAGGACACTTCAATATCTTGATTGGTTCGATGGATATGGAGGAATAATCGAAAAACACATTTCACGTATTTTCACCATCTTAATGAAAGAATTTCGAAACATTTGGAGCCCTGTCATAGACATTTGTATATGTATCCAATTGAAGTAAAAATCACGATAGTCATTTGTGCTTCAGTGATAGATGATTCATAGAAAACACATTTTGCCCCTTTTTACTGCTTGGGGGTCGATTTTCAAAAAATCCTAAAACTACTCTTTGGGTATTTACGTTAGAAACATTTTGAAGTGAATACCAACTCTCTATCCCGAAGGATTCGATAGATATCGATAGTAAGTCGTGAACACATGTAAGGTCTTTTCACCCCCTTAAATAAATGTTGAATTTTGAAAACTCCTTACCTTGGCTAATATGCATTTATATGTGCATCCTATTAAAGTAAAAAATCACGATGATAGGCTGTTGTGTTTGAGCTCTATTGATGTTTCTTCGGAAACACGTTTCACCCCTTTTCACCCCCTTAGAGGTCAAATTTCAAATAACTTTTTAATGCTCGCCTACGATTCTCGGTCCAGTGGTTTGGGCTGCAGTTTGATATGTCAGTCAGTGTTCTCTTTTATATACAGAGATTTCATCATCACGGATTGAATAGAAACTTGTAAATTTACTGAATATCCTCTTTAATTTTTTGCATAGTAGGCCTAACTGCCTTCCAGATACAAAGAAATTAATACTTGAACAATGATATAATAAGTACTGTGATTTCTTTAAGAATTTTAGAGTGTTAACTTTAGTTAACATTTACCAAAGCTTGTTTAAATAGGCCCATGCACTTCTTAAATAATTTTAGTACTAGGATTTAAATATAAAAATGTAAATATAAGATTTAGCTCATTCGGATCTGTAGTCGGAGTTGCTATATTTTAATGAACTCCAACCCCACACAAAAATTCAAAAAAAAAAAAAAAAAAAAAAAAAAAAAAAAAAAAAAAAAAAAAAAAAAAAAAATCCTGTAATTTACATAATTATGAAATGAGAGGTAAAAGATTACTCGACATTTCATAATGTAGATTGGAAGACCAAAAATAATTTTCAACATATAAAAATTAAAGCATTCAACAAATTACCAGGAGTGCCTGTAAAAATGTTAAAAAAAGAACTAAGAAATGATTGAGAAAAATCCTTTTCATGATATTCATGAGTTTATGATATTGTCTACTGACCAATTGTGTGACCTATGTAACTAATAGGTCCTAACTAATGTAGGCTATGTTTTGTAATGTCTGACGAAACCTATTACATTGTATAGATTGTCCAATGGTTTAGTAAGTAATAAATAATTCATAAGTTAGGTTAGTTTATGGCCTAACCTAACATAAGGTCAGGGAAAGTTTGGCTGTCTAACCTCAACAATTTAACCAAAAATGGCGGACAAGACAGGAGGTGAGGTGTGTGGGGCTTGCAAAAATGAAGTTAAAAACTGTGATGAAGGCATACAACGTGACGGGACGTGTGATAATTGGTACCACAGGACATGTGTGAACATCGGAAAAAATAAATATGAAGCTTTGAAGAATAATAAAGCAAGTTAGTGGTTCTGTATAGATTGCCAAAAAACATACACAAACCAAAACAACAAGAGTAGCAGTGCAACCAACATGGAGGATAAGATAGGCCAGGTAAAAACTGAAAACAATATGAACGAAGTTCTAAAACAGTTGGGTCATTCCATGTGAAATCAGCAAATTTTTTATTTTTTGGTTGCTTGACTATTTTGTATTATTTTTATAATTTAACTACGGTTACTATCATGTTCCAATAGGCGAAAACCATTTTAATTAAAATTTTATCTCTCACCGTATTGGATATAGGCCCTTTTATGCGGTGGCCCGCGCAGCAAAATCAGCTGTTGCAGCGATCTACGAAATAATCAATATTTAATTTCCCATTAAAGTTATGTAATTTCCGTTTCTACCAACTTGCAGATAAGGGTTCACGCTTTCTTTTCATTACTATAAACACAACTTTCTTACATACTAAACTTTTATCACAAGGGCTTAAATTTTGGGTTTTAGAAGCTTAAAAAAGGCATTTTTAACACCTTGTAACTCAAAAAGGGCTATAAACCATACACTTATATATTTTTTTGTTAACACCCTGGGTACCCCTCTTTGACCTCATGCATTCAAACCACCGTGTTTTTTTACCCTAGCAGTGATATAAATTTTTAAAAATCCAATATTTTCAAAAACTGCCAACTTTCCAGTCATATAAACTGAAAAGGGCTGAATGGAAAATTGTTTTGCTTTGCAGGTATAAACTCCTGTTGGTATGTAACCAATCCCCACAGAAAAAGTTTTGTGGTTCAAACTGGTTAAAAAGTTATGAACACTCAAATATCTTCAAAAATCACTTCAGGCTTTCAGAAGTTTAAAAATAACCATTACTTAT
>PNEQ01000751.1:17984-31158 GCA_003012365.1 Medauroidea extradentata
CGGTAGATATGACAGACCCTTGTCACCAAAAAATGAGAAAATCGAGATTCCGAGTGTATTCTCTAAAGCGAATAGCCCGACTCCCGTAGCATTTAACGGAAAAATAAAGCAAGTGATAGTTTAAATGTCAATTTATATAAATAGTCAGACGTCTTATGATCAAAAGAACACCGCTAAACAATAGATATGACCGATCCTTTTCCTAAAAAAAATGAGAAAATCGAGATTACGAGTGTCTTCTCTCGAGCGAATAGACAGACTTCCGTAGCATTTAACGGAAAAATAACGCAAGTGATAGTTGAAATATAAATTTATATCAATAAGCAGACGTCTTACGATCAAAAGAACACCGCTAAACAATAGATATGATCGACCTTTGTCCTAAAAAAAAGAGAAAACTGAGCTGCAGAGTGCCTTCTCACGAGCGAATAGCCCGATTTGCGTAGCGTTTAATGGAAAAAAAAAAAAAGTAGGCATTCCTTACTAGTAAAATGCCCTTGTAAATTATTCACCAAAGAAAGAAGGAATAAGCGGATGTATTTATTCATTGCGCAGTTTTATATAACTTCTATTATCGTGCTCACTTGTGAAACCCACGTTTTACGACACGCAGTAACGCATTGTTTAAGCACATTATGCGCCAAGTTAATTGTTTTAAGTACGCATGGTGTTAACGCAATAAAGAAAAATATCACGCTATTATTTATAGGGGTTGTGTAAAAAAGTAAACTCATTCGGCGCGAGACGAGAGAGATATAAGACGTCGTGAAACAGCCTAGAAGGAGGCTGTACTATAGTTAAATGAGCATATGCGCATGCGCTGGAACTTTGCCGCTATAGTACGACCTCAATATAGATCCTAATACGTCGTAGTTGGAGACTGGCCGGCCGGCTTGGCACAGGCGGCGGCGGCGGCGCGCGGTTTTCAAACTGTCACTACCGCATTTTTTTTAACGGATTTTCACTATTTTTGTTTTATTTTTAATATTGTGACTTACCGAGTAATAACTGCAACTCTACAATTCATATTTTAATGCCGTGAATTAGTTACAATATGTTTTATTCATTGTCAACATAATTCCTTACAATTTTTTTTGTCATATATTTTTGTTATTTTTTGAGGGTTCCTGAGATTGTGTTTGTAGAATCGCTACCTTCGTTAAATCCAGGGTTCGTAAAATCGGGGGTCTAGTGTTAGATATTTTATCAGCGGAAGTTTATTTATGTAGCACTACGCAGTAGTATGCCTTAATTTCAAGTAAAAAATTAAAAACTATTTGAAAAATGAGGGCTTCAAACCACAAAATTTACAAAACTGGAAAACTATAATTTTTATAATTTGTAATATGATAGTATCTAGGCTTCTATATTAACCAAATTTCAAAAATACGTTTAGATTTGAAAATAATTTTACTATCCGAATATCTTTGAGCGAGAGGCTTATGGATGTTAAAGTAAAGTTTAAGGCTTCAAGACTGTCTTGAGTCTTTTCTACCAGTAGTCTGAATTGCGTTTCGCTTTCTTAGATAAGCATTGTGGATGCACATTAAGTGGTCTCTGAGAAAAATTATAACTACAAACTCGCTTGCAGTTCAAGTGACAGCCAGGCGGCCACCTGAAACTATTATTTTTTTTGGAATCATGAATGCAGATTTTAAATTGTGATGCTATCTTGCCTTCCTAATTGTTTCGGTAGGAGTTTAATATTGTTTACTCTATTGATTCTTAATATTAGTGATGCTACTATAAACTTACTTTTAAAAAATTTATACCCAAATATCATGTAGCTAAATACCTATATACTGTACCTATGAAGCATGCTGTTACTGTTGAAATTAATAAAGCAGTTTTTATCATTGCAAGTACTGTAAATTGTCACCAGACTTCTTGTATACATTTCCAGTATGTTAATTTTTACATGCATGTTAAGGTAGTATTTTGCCTTTTTTTCAACCCGTAGTACAGTAACACCTGTCCAAAACGGAACTTCGTGGGATCCAGAATTTTTTTTCTGTTTCAGCAAGTTTCATTTTAAAAGAAATGAAGTTGTATTTGAACACAAAAACCTTACAAAATTCACACACTTTCTCTCTCTCTCCCATAAAATATCACCCTCCGGGCATTGGCAACACTGTGGTAACTAAGAGAGCTGGTACTTTGGGTGTTACGTAAACATCTTCCATTGTATTTGAGTGCATATTTTCAGAAAGTATATCATAATGACAGGGTAAACCCACAGCTTTGATCCCACCCACCTCGGCCAGACACTGTGGTTTACAGAGGGAACAGCAAGCAGCTTAACTCAAGACACCTGTCGCACGGCCTGCGTGAAGTGTGGACAAGGTGAGATGTAGGTGGAGTCTAGGAATGTGAGGATGATCGACAAGAAAACCCTTTCTCCAACGACAACGCCTGCTGTGTTTTTCAACTTCCGAAAATTAGACTAGTTCTTCGGGACTAGAATTAGTACAGCTATTGTAGCCCCTCCCTCTTCTTTGTAGCTTACTACGTGTACTGAGATGTCTTCTATCCACCTAGGATTTGTCCAAAAATGTAAATCTTCATTTGGAGTACAAGCAACCGTGACTAATAAGTTAGTAAGTTTCTGCAAAAGGTAATGATTTGGTTTATGTAACTGCTATGTTGGGTACAGGAAAATTCTCTGATGGCTTTTTGTTGATGCAACATTTTTGTCTGTGGTATTCGGAAGGTACTGTAGTTATTTGCAGCAGTTGCTAGAGTTTTTTATTCCAATAAATTACAGTAAAACCCTTTTGTTACTGCATTTCTGTAGGAACCAACATCTATGTCTATTATCCAAAAAGAAAAACATTTTAAAAGGGTTAAATTATATGTACATGTGTGAAAAGATATAGTGTAAAATGACAGCGTATTTACCAGGTAAATTTCTTTCAGGAACTAAGGGGAGAAATTTTTGTCGGTGTATGCACCTAACTCGTGAAGTTCAAGATTTTTATTTTTTGTTAAATTTACATTATTATGTACATTATTTAAGCAAGGCTCTAATTTGAATTGTGATTAAATCATAATTTAGATTCCAAGTGATCTGAGAAGAGTTTCTTTCTTCTCAAAGGTGATTGACACTTTTTGGATGTAAATGTGTGCAACATTTTCATAAGTTGTTTTGTATTCCAATGCAGTTATTTTTAAACTATTACATTATTATTTAAACAATTTATACATATATTCCTATTATTTTCATTTAGTGTTTATATGGATGAACAGGTTCCTTGTAGTACTTTTCATACTGGTTTTCACTTTTATGCTCAATGACAAGTAGAGAATGCAAAACCCTTCAGCTATGTAATAGTTTGTAACATTGACAGTGTAGAGCTTTCAGTATTGAACAAAAAGCCTGTCTCGTGGCCTGTGCTGCATCACTATGGCCACACACACATGCACGCGCACACAAGCTCTGACACTTGTGAAGAGAAGCACAGCTGGTTGTAGTTACTCATTAACATGGCAAGACTAATGTGCGAGAGGGTACCAGCCTGCCCCTCCCTGAGCTGGAGGCGGGGAGCAGGTCATCGGGAGAGGAGAGATACGGAAGAAGGCGGACACAGCAGTGCGACCTTGCGGCGTGGCAGGTGATCGGTAATTGTGGCGGCAGTTAGTGGGCGAGTGCGAGCAGTGATGAGGGCATGGAGGCAGTGTGCAGGAGGCAGAAGAGCTCGCGCGGCAAGGCGGTGTTGTCGGACCCAGCACACTCCGGGCGGCTGTACTGGGTGTCTCTGCACCATGGTGCGCGCCCCAGCACGGACCCCCTGCCATCCATTCCTCACTTGCGCAACCTGGTGAGTTCTGCACATGTAGGGTTTGCTCCAGGTGTCGCAGACTGTGTACTTCACTGCTCAGTACCTGAAGTTTTTTAGTGCGGGGTCTCCCGCGAGGGGAAACAATCCATGCTTCTCTTGTTTATTCATACAATCTAATATGTGTACCTCAGTCTGTCTCTACAGTAATTTTTTTTAGCACAAGTTCAAGGGAAACAAAAAAAAACAGTAATTATTTTTTTATTACTGATGACTTCACGAGATACCATACAAGCTTCAACATTGGCAGGGAATCCATACTTCACAGACCTAGAATGACTTGCAAGAAGTTCAAAAGAAGTGTTTTATGTTCTTTCTATTCTGCTTGTACTAAACTTACCAAGTGAATTAAGCTCTAAAACCTTGTCACTAGCCCAGTACTTTATTTATTTTACATGATAAACAATAAGCATAAATCGTAATCAAGGCATCATTATGGTAATGCTAATGTTAGATGTAGTAATTGTATTGCCAAACAGGTAAGGCTTTCGTGAGTAACATTTACTACAGAAAGAGTAGCCCTACACTGAAAAATATTTTTTTCCGGATCAGATAAGTACATACAATGTCAGTTTGTTTACATTATAAATTATGGATTGCAATATTTGTAAAAGACCTGTGACTGAATTTTTTATTATGAATATTTCCCTTTGTTCCTGCCACTTAAAAATGACTTAATTGTATTTTTGATTTGTAAGTTTGATGACTGAGCACTGTTGTCATGAAGGCAAACGCAGTCTCATCGGAAGCAGACCACACAAGATGGCAGCCATGTGATTAAACAGTCAACAAGTTTTCAATGTTGATATTATTTATTTACATTCAGTTAGATCATGTGTGAGCTAATTGCTTAAGGATAGGAACACGTCAGAAATGTGTAAACAAAAATAAATATTAAGTTTACACAACGTCAGAAAACAAAATAGAAAGTACAGTGTATCAGTAAAAAAATATACAGACAGTATAATATGGTAGATTTACAGATATCATTGACAAGTAGAAATCATAAGGATGTATACATTAAAGACATTTTAGTAACACATCTGATGTAACTAGTTCACTTAAAAATATTAGTAATACAGTAACTGAATGGTGGACAGTAACAAATGGTAAAAGTTATGCTTTATATTAAATATACGTACAGTACTCTTATCCTATATATCAACTGTTATTTAGTATAGTCCTGGCAGTTAGGATTGCAGAACTCATCAACGGAGTAGAATGTATGTGTAAGTAGGAAAAACTTGTTTTTACGTATTTGTTTTACTTAATTCTTTAAGCTAAATTTGGTAATTTATGAAACAATTTTATCCCTACGCACTCTGGCTCATAAACTATTTTTTGCAAAAAAATTAATGTCATTTTGCTGCTCCATTTCTGCATGAAAGGACAAACCAACAAATACAATTTTGCTTTTATAATATTGGTATGATGTACGGTATATAAAAATGCTGGCTTTGGGAAACCTAATATTTTTTGTATTAAGTCAGTGCATTAGCATTGATTTATGTACCACACACTCTCCATTATTCGTCTGAATTGATGTTGGAAAATAAAACGGAGTACAGTGTTCTACACACCCGCTCCCATTGCTTGTTTCCGGAGGTGGGAGTCGTGAGTTATCGAAACAAATCTTATACATGAATGCCCAGTACTATCTACAGTAGTATTTCAAGAAAACACTCTTCAGCTCTGTGTTTCATAGCGTTGTGAAAGCAACGTGCAATCTTGTCTGGTACTACTGCACTTCCGGCGTGATGAAACACAAGTTAAAACTTTCAAACTGCATCATGTGTTAAAGAAGTTCGAAGAAGTTCGTAGTCTTTCACGGCCGTTGTCTACAGGGTCTAGGCTTCTGTGTTGTAGCCGCGTCAATATCGCATTTCTTCCCGACGTTTTGGACAGCGTTGCAACTTCCATCTTCAAGGGTGAAGTTTCTAGTCGCTGAAGGACTTCGCAGAAGCTTAGAAGGAAATATGTAGTTACTGCGACTAGAAACTTCACTCTTGAATATGGAAGCTACAATGCTACCCGAAACGTCGGGAAGAAATGCGACATTTACTTGGCTACAACAGAGAAGCCTAGACCCTGCATCATGTGTTGTTATTATTATTAATATTTGTGTTACAAGAAGCTGTAACATTTTGTAGAAAAACTGATAAGGCCAGTATTTCAATAAATATTGTGTGTCAAAAGAAGTTGTAAATCAGTATGTACAGCATAAATAAATACGTAAGTCCATAATGCTTTACATAAAATTCCATTACTCTCTGTATTAACATGTGGAATTTTCGTACAGTTTAAAATAAACATTCAAGTAAAATTGAAAATTTTTAAAACAGAGCAGCTATAAGTATAATGAATAGAATTTGTGGTTTACTGATTCTCAACTCTTACGAGTGAATGGGGTCATATGAATGTGTTAGGTGAGAAAGGCATGTTATCACAGGGTTCGTAACAAGATGAACACTGTAAGACCACCTTATTTTTCACGTCTTTTTCATAAAAATAAAGTATTGAAAATTGAAAAATAATTTTTAATATTGCAGGAAATTTTTATTTCCGTTAGAAATGTACTATGAAAATAGAAAATAGCACATTATAGACCATCTGCATGTTTGATCTATTCACTTTATACATTTGATTGGTGGATGATGGTGAAGTGACACGAAGGGGTTTATTTATACTGCTATCATCCCTGGAAATATTTCTGTGTGCAAGATAGCTGGATAAATTTTGTTGTGTAATTTGAATTTGTGACGAGTTTGTTGTTTGAGGTGGAAATGGCCACCTGGCTTTTAGATGTTGAATACTGAAATATCAACATTTCTTAAGTAGAAAATATTTTACAGTAAGCAAATTGGATAGGTACTTGTACTAAGCATAGGGGTGCTGTCTGCCTCAGCCTCCGAACTGCATGTGAGTTTTAGTCTTATCTCTCCTTGAAAAGCTGTGCAATATATTTGAGTTTTTTCTGCATATGAATAGTATTTGAGAATATTGTATCAGACTGGTAGGTTGTCATCTAACTGTTTTAATATTCCGTTAGTTGATGTGAAGGCAACTAGTGGCACTTTCACCGTAAATTATTAAACAGGAAAATTAAGTTGTTAGCTATTTAAAACACCTGACAGAAAAGTAGCATTTGTTTAGCTTCATTTTACGAAATAGTTTTATAAATGGAAACAAAAATGGCAGGTATGTTCTTGTGTACTACAACCTGTAGTAAACTAGTTTTATTGAATCTGATATCAACTAGTAAGCACGAAATGCTAAAATACAATAAAGATTTCCTACTGGTGAATCACACTGTTTATAAAGATACCACGGTTGCTGAAGGATGTGAGGAAATTCCAAAGCAAAACTATTAATGGGCATATCTCCGGGAATCATACCTAGTTCTCAAATGTTCTGTAACCCCCGCCCCCTCGTGCCCACAAGGGCTGATAGAAGGATTTAGGGACCCATGTGCAAGTAAGATTTGGGAGGGCCCAGTTATCTATTTACTAACAAAAAAAAAAAATGAATATTTTGAGTGGGACAAAGCTACACCGGTATACGATACTTGATATACGTAATAATATAAATAGAATACGACTTCAGACGTTACACATTGCAAGGGTTGCTGGAACGTATTGAAGTTGGGGGCGGGTACAACGCATCGTGGACCTAAATAATTTTTTAAGGGGAGGTTCTTAACATAATTGTTCTGGCAACGAAGCCGTAACCTTAAGCTGGGGGGTGTCCGAAATTTCAGTTTCTAGATACAAAATTATGCTATCAAAGCAGTTTTCGAACCCTAAATATACTGTATAAAATGAACAGAAATCTTAGCATTTTTAAAAGTGTAATTTATAATTTTATGCTATGAATTTTAAAAAAAAATCTTAAAGTTATTTATGTAGGCAGCATATTTGTCCAAATGTCTTTACTTCAAATTTATTTAGTAATAATAATAATAATTTTGTGAGTATGCCAATCACGGGAACTTACAACAATACCAAAAAAACTGCTCGTGCAACCAATCATTCCCAATATTATATTGCATTGGCTACATAATAATCTAACTATTTTGTAAAAATTTGAATTTGCATACATATTTTGTTCAAATTTGTGTAATAACGCACATAATTCACCTTTATATTCTGGAATTTCCTGAATTTACTCATTGTATTATTAGATTAAGAAAGCAATTTTATCTCAATTTATTAATAACTGCAAAAATTAAGTAATAATGGTGTGTGCGAAGGCTTTCCAGAAAGAAATCAAACGTTAAAATAAAATACAAATACTATACTTGTTTGAAAGTAATCTATACTGACCGGAAATATAATTTATACATTTAAATAACAGTCCATTCATATTTATACATGGCTATAAAACCTAAATCTGTGTTCGACTATTAATTGGAAGAAAAGACATGAAATGTGTTTTCGTATATTCCTCCATATCTAGCAAACTCTTCAAGATATATAGTTGGTTTTTCTTCAAAATGATTACGTAAATACCTGACAAGTAGTTTCAGGATTTTTCAAAATTTGACTCCCATGAGATAAAAAGGAAAAAAATGTGGTTTATGTGAATTGTTTACTTAGCTGAAACCGAATGAGCTACATTTGTGACTTTTACAAATATCTAAGATGGGATTTTAAAATGTTTCGAAATTCAGTACTTTAGGGTGTGAAAAAGGGACTAAAAGACATACAATTTGTTTACGATTAGCCAGTGATATCTATCTAATCAGTTGAGATATTGAGGTGTTGTTTGCTGCAGAATGATGGGTACAGAAATATCTAAATAAAAGTTACATACGTTATTTACTGGACAAAATAACTTAATTATCAGGGAGGGGGTAGCATCGATTGTTAACTTTCAAGACAGACGATCCAGAAAGCAAATACAACCTACGATAAATAATTTAAACTGGGGTTATATTCTACAAATCTATCTAGTCATATTGCAGGATGTCTACTAGATTACTTAAGTCACGAAAGTCCCGAAAAAGTCACGATTTGTGAAAAAGGTCACTAAAGTCTCACAATAGTCACTATGTATATTTTGGTATAAGTCACGAAAATTATTTCCGGGTGTTTGATTCTGTCGAATCATTTTTCAAACGTGCATGTTTAGACAACTTGTATTTCTCCTGCACTGTGCAAGTAAAATTAATAATTGGTTTGTATATTAGTTATCATAGTCATCTTCATAAAGACAACTTAAGGTATGTATTGATTACACATTTTAAAATTGGACATGCTTCGCGCTATCAGCAGTTGGAGGAAACACAATGAAAATTATAGGCTGTGTTGCACTTCTTAAAAAAAAAACAATCTGTTGGAACAGTTTTTAAAAAAAGTCACGAAATTTTACGTTTACAATCTGGTAGACACCATGTGTCGTACAACCTTTGTGTATCTCGAGGATAAATATTTTATTTATTGTATTTGTTATCATAAATACTTTCAACGATACATGGAGCAGACGGGCCTAGAGTTCATTTGACAATTCTCTATTAAACACTGTGTACACGTGTGCAACGACAAAACTCACTGAAGTCAGTTCTCCCTTTATGCAGGAGATGGTCTTAATGTTAGTTATAACCTCTGCCTTTCCCTCATTTTTCCCCATTGTGAGTGTTACTTTGTACCACAGTCAGAAGGATCTATTTTGATTTTGGCGGTAGAGTACGGGTAGGGACGTGTACTGTCACTAAAATTAATAAAATTATGAAGTAAGTTCGTATCTCATATTTAAACTGGGGGGGGGGGGGTTACAATGTACCCCTGTAACATCCGCCCCCCCCTTTTTTTTTCTAGGTTCATGCACCACTGCGCAGTCTTGTCGACGGCCATGTAATCCATCCTTCCCTCATCATTTGTGACAATAGTTTCCGCCACCACAGATTGTTACCCCTAAACACACGGGCAGGAAGTCGCCTTGAAACCCACGCATGCTTGCCGGAAGTAATTGGCGCTCGACGCGCGGTTATCTCCCGTGATAGCGACTTCCGCTTTCCTTCATCACGTCCCGCCGAATTGTTTCCTGCCATTTGCCTTCCGAACGGAAACTAACCGACCTTGCAAGATGCCGTTTCGCGCATGCATGCTACGAATTGCCCAATAACGTCCCTGAAGCGATGGTACTGCCCCCTTACGGTTCATTCACGGTAAAGAGAGCACATAAGATTACACTAATTTCAACACTGTTCACTTAACAAGAAAATTCTATTTGAAACTGCATTCACAAATCCACTACAGTGTGATTTTTCACAAACATTTATTTCAAAAGTGCTCAGTTTAACGTGAATGGACTATATAAAGAAGTAGTACTTCATGTGTTTTCCCCACACGCGTGCACGTCCTAATGACCGTTAAATTACTGTGCTCATTTACATTTGAAATATTTCATATTTATTAATGGCGTTACTTAGCTACTGTTTACCCCGTTGATTTTTTTATAGATAAATTCAATATGTTTTCAATTAGAGAAATTATAAACGACGGGAAGATGTGGCAGTCGTGAATGAGACACGCACGTGACTGTTTTGATTGACTAGGAGAGAGTTTACGTTCGTATACAGTGAAGGTTATCTCTGCCAAATAAGGCCCAGCTGTCGAACGATATAGAAAACTGTGTAGGTAACATACATATTAGGCGATATGTGGTTTTGAAAGGCCACACAAACTGCCGATTCCCCCCCCCCCCCCAAAAAAAAAAACATGTTCCAGTCTGTACGGGACGATTCTCAGGTGGCAACCTTGAAAATTGATGCTATTATCGGTATAACTGTAATCGGCTAAGCATCAGTCGCCACACTGAATTTTTACCATTATTCGTTTTTCTGAATTTCTGATGAGAAAAAAATTTTTAAACTGCCATTATTGCATCAATTCTAACTGCTTCGCGCTGTCAACGTGTAATTTGGTCACTTTCAGTCCAGAAAATTGAGAGTATAAAATTGCTAGACTAATTGCGACTTAATAATACGTCAAGAGAGGAAACGCCATACCTGTACGACAGCGCGAGGTTAATAGAATTTGCAACGTAGTCGAAGATTTCAAATGTTTTCTTCTCAGATTTTCAAAAGAGCGAAAAATAAAATAATCTGCACAGTCGGCACTAGGTCGCTTCACAGACGTATTAAACTATTGACGAACGACTACCTGCGTTGAGAATATTCCAGAACAGCCTTTTTAATCTTCGCCGCGGCCGTGATTTACGCCTGGTCACAGCAGGACCTTTCCAGAAGCAGCAGTTGCAGGGATGGGTCGAGTCCTAAAGTTACTTCCGGGAAGTATTAAACAATAATTAATATCGTATGAGAAAGGTACTTATTGCGGACTTATCACTGGGTACCAGTAGGCATCTGCTTGCATTGAAGGATAACATAGAATAAGGCCCTACAGTGAATGGTGTGGAAATGAAGGAAGGCGGGTGAAACGGGATGTCCTCGAGAAAACCCACACGTCAACGACGTCGTCCGGCATGACCCCCACATATGAAAATCCCGGGACCGACCCCGTCGGGAATCGAACCCGGACTGTCTTGCTGGAAGGTTAGTGCCCTGGCTACTGCGCCGCCGCGGACCTGTGTCGATTCCGGGAGTTTAGACGGCGAGAGTGCGATCCGCTATTGTGAGAGCGAGCGACGTCGGTGGCAACGAGTGATGAAGACTGCAACGTTGCGAACAACTGAGGCCTGTTGGAGAGTCACGACAGTATCGGCCAGCGGGAGACGTCGAACGAGCCTATAGTCACTTGGGAGTCCAGTCAGCTGTCAGAAAATAACGCTAATTTTGCATGTCTCTGTTTATGCGTTGTACTTATAGAGCTATAAAATTAAACATTTAATCGACTTACAGTTTTTTTAAGACGAATGTGTGTGTGTTTTTTTTATTATAATAATTGAAACACAAAAACGATGAAACAAACGGAATGATTGGGTTATAAGGGGAATTGTATAGCAATAATAGTTTTATTTTAAACTCGTATGCCAGTTATGGTTCGGGTAAAAATAATAGGGGGAGCCTAGTCTTTGGCCTCTTGAATACCACAAGGCCTTCCATTATCCACCACTTTCGGCGTTCTGATACTGGCTAAAACCGCAGCTGTCATATTTATACTTGTTTAAAATTATAAGAAAATTTCTTTTTAACAAAAATATGACATGGACTTGCGACCTCGCATGTAGCCTACACACACTGTTATGTTTTCAAACCACACAACGGCTTAGTTGTGTCACGTTCAACTTAATTACAGTGTTTACATTAAGAGCGCCGCCTGTCGCGCGCTTCAAATGCTGTTCCACATGCGTCAGTTGTGCCAATGGACGAAAATACTTCCTACGCTTCGGACAATGACGAGAACGTTATTAATACCATGCTCATTAGAGACGTTTCAAAGACTTTCAACTTCTGACATTGCTAAAACCTGTCTTTTCAGACAGATGTAGCCTACTTCAAAACGTACTAATCGGATGTATGCGAAACTCAGATGGAAACGAACTCTGAACTTCGCTACAGACTTTACACCAATAAAATAATACAGTATATCGTAAAAATTGATCGGCGGGGATCTTGCTCGCTAGTTCAGTGCTTGGCTCGTTGAGGCGACACGTCATTTGATGCGCTCTTCTAGGGCGTCCTTAATATTTGCACTTGGTTATAATTTATTTCCTATCAGTTTCTTGCCTAACTCATTCCATCAATTTAGTCTTCAAGTGTTTGACAATTAAGTGGCCTCCCTAGCAGCCCTCCAAAAGCGTTGCAGCGAGTTACTATTCTCTTTTTGACAAACTATTTAACGTGCATTATATGTGTATATCTACGATAAGAACACACGCTTTAGTCTATGTCAGTATATTTTTAAAATTTCGCCACGTTCGTTAGAAACAACAAGTTCGTGCACCTTAAGGCTTCCGTCAGGCTACGATGAAAGATGCAGTGCAGACAGTTTGTAATACGTGTGTTATTCACAAACCCTTCCACGTACGAAACTAGATTTTTTATATAAAAGAGTTCAAAGTGGAAGATACTAAGCTATCGTACTTGGCTCATGCTGAATCTACGATTACTATTTTTTAAAAATTCATGAAAATGGCAAAATAGCCTATTTTCAACTACCTTTTGCAGGGTGTGCGTGAGTCGGACACTTTCGAAACTAAGATACATAAGTACTCTGAAGCTTTACGCGGGACGCGCGCGTATAAAAATGATATGTCACTGCATTGAATAAAAATTCGCATCGGTATTTGTAAAGCATGACGCTCGAGTTTTTCACTGTTAGTCTATGGCTGCAGTGTGGCGCGCTCCGAGCAGGCAGCAGCCGGCGCGCTCGGCT
>PNEQ01000752.1:4500-27574 GCA_003012365.1 Medauroidea extradentata
CTAGGAAGGGAGCGAGTGGAGTCGCCGCTTATTGGTTAGTGCTGACAGCTAGGAAGGGAGCGAGTGGAGTCGCAGCTTATTGGTTAGTGCTGACAGCTAGGAATGGGTGGCATCTATTTCTAGATGTGGGCTACTTACCGTATTTGCCGGCATATAAGACGACTATTTTTACATATTTTTGGCCCTCAAAAGTTGCTACTCTTTTTATATGAGGGTGCAAAAATTTTTGGTAGCTAAAAATCGTTTGAAAGCTAAGCTGTAAGCTGTGGAGTTGTATGATGTTTCAAGGAATTGCATTTTTCGTCACAAATGAAAACTAGTGCCCCGTTTATTTTAATAAAATTTACAGTACGAAATTTTGATGAGTTTCATTCATAATAAAGGACACTTCCTCGCAGCAAAGCGGCGATCCATGCGAGTGCGTGCCAAGATACTTTGTCTCGCCAGCCTACAACTCTCGGGCGGAGAAAACGAGGATCTAGGTTCGCATGCTTTCATCCTTTGTCTCGCAAGCACAAGACTCGGGCGGAAAAAACGAGGATCTAGAGACCGTACCACATTCACGTGTCTACCGTCTAGTGCTAGGCTGACGGACAACAGCGCACAGGAATGCGATGACCTTGCAAGCAGTTGTTGTTGCCTGGCGTTGCCATGTAGTGCGCGGCGTGTGTCTGTCCGGCGTTGCCAAGTCGCGTACACCTGCCGGCAAATGGAGATAATCCCCGGCCACCGCCGTGCATTTCCTTGGCTCTTGGGTGCGCGGAGGGCAGAAGTAGCCAATGTTATTTGTTTATGTGTCTATTATGATGTTTAAATGTTGGTAATAAATGCATTGAAAATATATAAACTAAGTTTTTAGTGTTTCAGGTAAAGAAAAAAATTATTTTTCAGTCGGGAATTTCAAAATTAGTAATTTACTTTTTTTTTTTCAAGGTTTTGTACCTTCAAAACCATGACTCGTCTAATATGCGGGGTCGTCCTATATGCCGACAAATACGGTATAATATAGTGCTCCGCAAAAGAATGCAGTGCAGCCATAAAAAATTGCTGCAAACTAATTTTTTTTATTAATTTTCTCTAAATGTTTTACTTTTTAAGCCAGAATTCATCACGTTTCGTCGAAGCGGTCATAATAGAGAGCGGGTCGTGATAGTCATAGAAGGGTTTTACTGTATGTACTGGCTTAGATAAATCTTTTGTTTGTTAAGAGAGCAATGTGTGCAAAAAGTATTATTTTAATTTGGTTGTTTGTCAAATAGTTAGTGTCTTCAGTAAAAAGTGAGGCATATAATGGTTGACTCAAGTGACAGTAGCGAGGATGCACTAGTGTTAAGGCAACCTAGAAATTTTAAAGTGATAATATCGTACAGATAGACACCTTCAAGAAAGTTAAAGAGTGTAATAAAAGTTTTGGATTATGTTTGGAGACATTTGCTTACATGTTACATAAAATAGAATATGTTCTAGAACATTGTACTGAATGTCTGTAATGATCCTAAGTGGAGTAAAGTCCAGATATTCTTGCAAACCTTGTATACCTACATGTGCATGTACATACGCACGCAGAATGTCAATGCAGGGTTTTACTTGGGCATTCCACATTATTGTTATCGGTTCTGAGTGAGGTGAGGTACGGCATTTGATACGAAATTGTACTTGCTTTCAGGTCCTTGTCCAACAGTCATGACTTCAATAACTTATAGTTTTTTGCATTTATTAATTTCAACAGTTTGACTCATAAATTAGAGCATAACTGTTTTTAAATTAAAACGTATGCATCTTATTTTAATTGGCTCTTGGAAACATGTACTGTTTAAGATTTCTGTGGAAATAAATGATTATCTGTAGGAAAGAAGTGGTTTTCTTTTCAATGCTGATAATGATAATGTTCATTGTATGTCATTGAATCTTCTCAAATGAAATAGTTACTAACATTATTATTTTATTTTTACAGCCACAGGAAAGCCAGACAGGGGTTTTGGATGCATTTCAACTCCTGTACGAACATCAACACCAAAGTCAAGTTTTTCATCACCTCTTGTTGCTTTGTTGCAGGTATTTAAAAAATTTTAAAACTTTTATTCATGGAAAAAGAAATATATTTGTAACACGTATTTTAAAATCTGTTGTTTATAGTTTCAGTAAAATTAGGGCTTCAAAATAATTCTTAGGTAGCGAAATTTGCTTGAAAAATGTTTTCATGTTTCTGTTTTTTGTTACCTTCCATACTTAGCCTTAAAAAAATGTTAGTTAAAAATAAAGCTTTCGGTGCTAGGCTTGCAGTTAAGTGTGTTGCATTAATATTTGGCCACTTAAAATTTATGTTGTCCCACTATATTTGTAAGTATTATTTGGAATTACAATAAAATTTGTATGAAATATTTAAATATCTTATTACATGATTCACATGAAAGAGCTCATCCCCATAGATATTTGTTTGCTGCTGTATATTAACTACACCCTGAATAAAATCCACGTAATTCTGTGGAAATAAAATTATTGAATTAATCGTCGATTAAAGTTGTAGGCCTACGGTTAAAATCATAAAACTATGGCACTGCAAACCAGTTTAATACTATGCACTGCGGCTAGAGGCACAGTGACTCTCGGCATGCAGTCACTCTTTTTAATAGCTTTCCAGTTGAGGTAGCATAGTAAAGAACCTTATCAGCACACGGCGACTGTACCAGTTGTATTTGCATCATAGGCCGTTTTTATGCCACAGCACAGCCACATGCCTCACGTGCCAAGTGATCAATAATGTAGCGAAAGTTGTCTATGTCAAGCCACGCTCAAGTTTGTCAAAACAAAACTTGTATCTTAATTACCACGTATATGGAAACAGCATTTCAATCACAGTTCCGGCTGTGTAACGGTGCTGCACTCAGCATAGCTTTGCATTTCCATTATAGCTAGCGTACTATCACCAAACCACTTAGGAGTTACCCACTTATCTATGAATGTATTGATATGTGTGACTTCATACCTCTGAACATCGCAGTCTTGCTTCTTAATTGACTCTCTGTGCCATAAGTGAAGACTGGGGTGAGAGTAGTCAGGCTAATATGGGCACCT
This sequence comes from Medauroidea extradentata, assembly GCA_003012365.1. Classification (NCBI taxonomy): domain Eukaryota; kingdom Metazoa; phylum Arthropoda; class Insecta; order Phasmatodea; family Phasmatidae; genus Medauroidea; species Medauroidea extradentata. The sequence goes on from PNEQ01000752.1 coordinate 7,576, forward strand.
AGATGCTTGTTCAGTCACCAAGCTGTGTAAGATGAGAATGAGTATCTAGGAGTGCTGGGGTTTTACGTCTTGCTCAATGTCATGGTGCAATAGTGAAAAAAGAGCCCATTCGTACCATATTTGCCCATGTACCACCTGCCCCCATGTAACAAGGCTAGAAAAGCCTTATAGTAGAGCCACCTGTTTTCAGTAAAAATGTTTTCATGATTTAGTCAATTTTGATGAGGCGATTTCACTGACTTTCTGTTACTCTTCATGTCATTTCGTCATAAATCTAGCTAATTTTGTTAGTGCCACACAAATATTTTGGAGGTAATAAATGTGTTCAAACTGTTGTACTTTCAGTTAAATATTTACATAAAATGACATTCTTTACACAAATATGTTAATTGAGTGGTTGAAATCGAACCATTTGTTACACTTGTTGGTTAGATTAGGATTATAAACACACCAATACATATGAATGGAATGGGAGACAAAATTGTATAAAATAACATTTGTTGCAAGCATATCCTATTTTCGGTATTACTTTTTCAAGTAAAGTCACACTTTTTATAAAATGCAGAAAATTCAGTAAGCCTGCTTATTATATTTTGTTGAACCTCCTAACAATTCAACCCCCAACTATATAATTAAACTGAGAGATAAATTTATTTTTTCATATTTTATGGCACTGTGTCAGTATTAATTACTTGAAGACACAAAGTGTTATAAAGAATAAAAAACTTAAAACAGCATAAGAATAAAAAACTTAAAACAACATATCCTATAAATCTTGAATTTGTTCATTCGTGTTTTTCCTTTAAATGTTCTATTTAAGATGTAACAATTTTACCCCCGTTTTCACTCTTTGTTTGTCGCCGGAAAATTTATGCTGCGTTACGTTATAAGTGCCTTGTATTCTACGTTATGCATGAAGAAAATTTATATTGTCATCTTCCGAGACTCCTATTATGGAAAAATATTAGTCACATTATTACAAATGTAAATTTCTTTGCTCGTAATTAATGTTGCCATATTAAGAGACATATTAGTTATTTTATCACTATGAATTTCAAACAAAAATAATCAAGATTCATGTTAAACCAGGAAGCAAACATGTTGCGTTACTTAACCCAATCAACCACCATTCTCATTTCTTATTAGATACTCTCGAAACTCGCTTTCCCGGTCGAAAATAGATTTCCTCAATTTATATAGGCCCTAATCAGTATCTCGAATCAGACGTAAGTTACTACAGAACACGCCAGAAATTGCGCAATTATTTCATAATTTCGCACATGATTTATAAATTTTGCGATTCCAAACAAAAGTGGCAAATTACGCAAAAATTGTGCGATTTTGCACATTGCGAAAAACAGGTGCCTTTACCTTAGAGCTTTCTTACCTTCTTCTTGATCGACACCTTGTAACTTTTAAATTAAGTAAATGTTCTTTTAACTTTCCTTCTGCACTGCGGTCAAGATCTCTCTTTTTTTCCCTCAAAATTGTTAAGGTTTACGATGCAAGGCTGTACTTCCAAGCTACATCTGTTTTAGATCTTTCTTCTTCTTCTAGTTTGTTTACGATTTAGTATTTGGTAGCAATATCCAAAGTATTCCTTTTGCGGTTATGTCGTACATTCACATAAATAATCAGTCTGAAATGCTGTGGAAAATGTTGGTCATAACAGAAAGTCATGTCTGAAGCTGTCGGATATTTGGAGCTGTTTGTTATCCTGAGTCAAAGCAGAAAGAAGTTGAAGTTGGGTGCACAATGACCATGAATCATATAAATACTGAACCTGCTTGCTTATTATATGACGTTCTTGCTAATTGGGTAAGTAGGTAAGTTTCGAAGCTTGAGGAATATGTCAAGTTCATTACAGCGGCTGAAGAGTTGATACAACAGTACAAATAGAGGGAAGGATGGGGGGGGGGGGGGGGGGGGGGGGGGCAGCTGGATATGGTTTAGCTGTAGCAAAAAGCCCACTTCACACATTCAGGAAATTGGCTGCAAGCCTGTTTCACTCATCTGATAGAGTAAAAAATTTGTCTGGGATATTTTTTGTGATTTTTGACTATTCTTTGAAAAGACCTTGTTATAACAGAGTTCCTGCTACTACAGATTGTGCCATCACAGGATTCTTCTTTAGTATCATGCGATACAGTGAACCAGTAAAATACAGAAATTAGTGTTCCATGGATTATTTTTTAATGGCAGCGTTTGGGTACATTGTAAGTCAAGAAACTTAGGGCGTGGACCCGTAAAAATTCATAATTTTATATTTAGGCCAAACACTGTTCAACGTTTGCACATCAGATAACATGTCACTTCCCCAAATAAAAAAAATTTAGGCTCCATAGTTTTTGCATAATCACTCATTAAAGTCTCAAAATGGCCATTGCGGTGTAGCCAAAATCAAAAAAAGTAATTAACGAATAAATTCACAATTACAGGAACTGATAGTCACTGTATCAATGCATTTTACGACATGGTTGACTAAAGTTAGTTTTGAAAATTTCAGTAGTAGCTAAAAGTCAAAGTTATGCAAAAATTTACTCATTTTCATAAATTTTTTAAAAATACAAAAAGTTATCGCTTTGTGTTCACAAAAGTGTCTTGAAGTAGTTCACATCATTAAGAATGAATTTGAATTATCTTGTTTCTGCGAGTTTTTTTTTTTATTATTATTTTGGCTACACCGCAACTGCCGTTTTGTGACTTTGATAGGTCATAATGCTGAAACTATGGGTCCTAATTTTTTTTTTTATTTGGGGAAATGATATGTTATCTGATGTGTAAAAGTTGAACAGTGTTTGGCACAAATATAAAATTTTGAATTTTTACGGGTCCAACGTCCTTAAGTTCTTATGCCAGGAGAAATTGAACAGATGTATTTTACACTGCTTTTTAAAATTATCACATAGCGTACACTTTAACATCTAGTCGTACTGTATGTAATTTTTTTTTAAATTCTCTATCATGTTTTCGATCTTTAGGTTAAATATTGTCTCTTTTTTTCCTTCTTTTCTGTAGTCCTTAAAAACTTGCATACAATCAACCTTTAATATTATTTTCGGTACCATCTAAAATGTAATACAGAATACAAAATTTAATTCTTTACACTTGTGTGCATGTGTGTGTGTGCGTTTGGTGATTTAAAATATTTAAATGAATTATTTTAACTCTTGTGTCTGTGTGTGTGATTATAAATATTTAAATGAATTAATTTATTTTTCTTTCAGTCTCCTATAGCTCAACAGAAACGTGAGCTGAGCTTCAAGAACAAAGAAATTAAGAGATTGATGGCAGAACTGGATGTAGAAATGCAAGAAAAAGTTTGTTTTGAGGAGCAGGTACACACAGCAGAGAAGGAAGTCAGATCCCTCAGTAAGTTGCAGAGTGTGTTATTGTGTGTAGAGGTTGTATAGACAACTCTAGAGTTCTGCTTACCTGGAAGCCCCCGCATGAGCAAGGATTGCAATTTACATGTTTAACTATGTTGAGCGATGTTAGGTTATTTTTAATGATGTCTTTTTTGGATGTAAGCAGTTTCCTGCATTTAGAAGACTACAGGTATTTAAATCAAGGAAAATAATTTCTGAGACTATGTTACCATGTCTTTCTTGATAGTGAAAGTTTTATTTGCTCATAGTTTTTAGGATACAATATTAGAGCACCCTGAACAGTCTAAACATGATGAACAAAGACAGTCAGTGGTAGTTGTTATTTAGGTGCAACAGATACCAAGCACAACTGAATATACTTTTAACATCTATAGTATAATCTCGGAACGAATACGATACATTAAGAGACATTCACAATTATAAGTGTTTTGTAGTGTACCGTCAGTTTGCATATGCTGATCATTGTAAAAATATTCAATAACTATGACTGGTATCATTATTAGATCTTTTGTAGATACGAGAAATTTCGAAGTGTCAACATACCATGCAAAATGTTTTTGAATCTTAAGTAAACATTAAATACATGCTTGCGCTAGAAACACAGCGTGAGATATGGCAATCGTAGGGATACAGTTGCATTTGGCAATGCTGTCTCATGATTTACTTAACCTCGTAGACCTGAATTCCAATGGGTGCCATGTTTGTGCAGCACAAACACAGTCCATTGAGTGCACAGTGTCACTTGCTAGCATGTGTTTTTACTGTGATAACTGCACCGTAGAATCAGTTTCATACTTGCTACTATCAATTTTATAGCGTGTGTTATACTGCACCATTGTTGCTAGGGACACAGTGGCATCGGTGGTGAGTTCATGAACCTGCTTAACTTCTGCTAGTCTAGAGTCAAGGTTTTACTAGTCGGCTCGAGTGGACGTTATCTTTGCTTTTTAGGTATTCAGTTTGGTTCTCTTGTTCTCCCTCTGCCCTACACCCCTTCCTCCTGGTGCAAGCACAGTGGCGAGCTCTCACCAAGTGAGTTATGTGAGTCTAGGCCTTCTTCTCAACTTAGTCTTGCTCGCAGGTGGATTGTCTTATTGATTTCATGTGAGTATGCGTGCTCCACCTCAGGGTTTTCGGGGACTATGGCCCCCATAAAGCACACAGGTCATGGTATTTGTGTAATTGTGTTGTAATAATTTTCTGAATTGTTTCCACACTACTTTGTAGAAATACACTGTCTCAGCTAGTGTTTAGGAATTTTATACGAATGATGTTTATTGCTGTAACTAATGCGTGTGCTTGGGTTCCATCACCGACATGTGTCAGCATGTTATTTTTGTGCTCAGTGAAACATACTTAGTGATGTTGATTTGTTGTAGAGTTCATGTAACTGTGCACTCTCAAGCTAGTTTAGCTACCAGTGACTTGACAGTCGAATGCTACCCCTCGTTATAGTTATAGTAGTTGGAGCCTGCAGACCTCGTTATAGTAGTTGGAGCCTGCAGACCTCGTTATAGTAGTTGAAGCCTGCAGAACTGGTTATTGATTGCTAAGTATAGAGTTAAGAATATGCAAACAAAGACAACCTTGTTCATTTGAAATGATACTTGCTGTGACAGCAGATGCTAACTCTTCAATACAGCACAAATACACAGTTTGATAGTTACTTAGGTTGCTGCAGTGCTAGGAAACTACCTTATTTTACTCAATCCCGAATCACTTATAGAATGTTTCTTAATACAGCATACGTGCACATTCTCTGTGTGAAACACATCAAACAACATACAGATATGGTGATCCATGAAGTAAAACAAAATACTGATCAACACTGTCTCTACCTAAGCCAGACTTGGCAATCAATATTAAAATTTGTTAGCAAAAACAATTAAGTTGTAATTTTAAGGTGGCTGTTCTAGAAACCTCCTGCCATGTTCATACTTGTGTTTGACAGCGAAAGAAATGCACAGAAGACTGGCCTTGCTGGCATTTCTACAAAGAAATGCACAATGGAGGACCGGCTTACACAGCTTCCCATGACATTAACACTCTCTATACCTGCCAGCACTCTCGGATTAGCAGGCAGGCACCTGTTTATGTACCGTATTTACCCATGTACGACCCGCACCTTTTTTCCAAAAAACCAAATTTAAAAGTTGGGGTGCCAGTCATGCATGTAAATCAAGGATTTTGATGAAAAATGAGGCCTCGAAAAATGGGATTTACCATACATTTCATACTGCTGGAAGCATTTATTACAAAGGAAACATAAGTGTATGCAATATATCATCAGATTGTAGCTCATTAGATGTAAATACATAACACCGGCATTACTGTCAGCCACGCCCTGTACCAGGGTACCGTGCGCACAGCTCATGGCGCCATGGCCGCCCTCAGGGACGTGCCAAACTCCAGCAATCTAGACAGCACCGGGCTGTGCTGAGCTGCACCAAGCCAGCACCACGCCATTTACTGAATTGTTATATTCTAAAAATGTCTGCATATTACAACGATGTTGATTGACGATGCATTATTTGACGTATTTGGCCCGATGAACAAGCATGTACGCACGAACAAGCAGCGCGGAGGCTGAGATAGTGTTTCGTGACTCAGTCAGAATGCACCACAGTACAGCGTGGCTGAGAGCGTTCTTCAGTTACAGTTTGTAGGTAACAGAGTGCAGCATACGTTGCCATGGATCATTCGCCCATATTCCGCGCAGCCAGCCATTGCCATCTTTGTTCCAACACGCTGTGCTTGGTGCTGCGCAGTATTTATACTTGTGGGGTATGATTTCATTACGTTTTTTATGCAAAAGTAAATTAAATTGAAACAAAATAGAGAAAATAAATTTTTTTCTAGAGTATGTTGACAATATACGGTACAGGTCTTACATGGGGGCGGTGGTACTTAAGTAAATACAGTACCTATCCTCTAGCCTTCCTCATTCATACTGAAGACTGGCCTCTCTGGCTTCCTGCAAGGAAATGCACAGTGGAGGGCTGGCGTACGTAGCTTCCCACAGCATTAACACTCTCCATACCTGCCAACCCTCCCAGATTAGCAGGTAGGCTCTGTTTATGTACCTATTCTCTAGCCTCCCTCATTTGCTTTTCAATCTCGTATTTTTTAGTCTTGTTCGGTTAGCGCTTCTTGAAAAAGACAAAATGGTAGGTATGTGTGATCAGTTACTGCAGCTTGATTCTTGTGCGTGCACAACTGTCCCAAAGCTCAACATTGGAAATGTGAGGCTTTCTTTGGCAAGTGCACGAACGGTGTGGCTTCTTTGTAATCAGCTTTAAAAACTAATTCATTCAGTACAACTGATTGTGGTGTTTGTACCAGCCAATCATCTTTCGTGACTTAGGAAGTGTTCGTTTAGGGAATGCATGGCAAAAGCAGGAAGTTAAGGTTTTCTATCTTGGCAGAAGAGAAAGTAGTAAAGTATTTTACTTTGTTTAAAAGAAAGTTTACAGTGATTAGTTCCCATACATTTACTTTAAAAACAGGGGACAACATTTTGCTTTTTGTTCAGTGATTTTATGGTGTCGCGCGCCGTAAAGGGAGATGTACTGAAACACATTCAGATGTAGATACATAAAGACAAAGTACGTTGTGGTAACTCATGTAAGAAGTTAAGCTTTTGTAGTAGCTATGCAAACAGCAGGGAAAAGTGTGTCACAAATACAGAATGTTTTTTTTTTTTTTTACATATTTTATCACAGAACATAATCTTACAATTAACTGGTGAGGTAATGCTGGGTTGAGATGTCCTGGAAAATGTTTCTAGACTGTGCTATCACTGTAGTGCATGTTTGAAACCTTGCTGAGTTAGCAAGGAGTTAAGAAAAATTACTTATATATGTATACATTAAAAAGTGGTGTGTTTTCATTTGCTGTAGACGGTAGCAGTGATGGTGATTTAAAACTGTATCACTTTGTTATTACAACTGTGAAATTGGATGTAGAAAGCTCAGTTATTTGTGTCCCTGTGCTGTCTGGAGAGTCTACAAGGATTAATATTGCCACCTTGGCCATACAGTACTCAGTCATGCAGTATTCATCTCTAAAACTTCGTGTCATTGGGCGCTGATAATCCTCCAGTAATGATTGGTTCAGGAAAAAAGGCTGTAGGTCATCTGTCATCCATGTCTTGAGATGTTAGACAAACTGATAGTGGTGAAGTCTAGGCAACAAGATTTTTTTTGTTCCACAATAAAAGTAAGACCCACTTAAATTTTTTAGTTTTGTGGTTGTCGATCTCTTCTTCTTTGATGTTCTAGGGTTGTCATGAATGATAGTCCAGATCCTAGCCTTCTTCTTCACAGGGCTTGCTTCACAAACAACTACAGTGTGGATAACAAAACCGTCAGTACAAGGAGGTACAAGGTACAAATCACCAATGACGAGGTCACAAAACGCAATACTTATTTATAGCATTATTAATATTGAAAACTGTACTTAAGCACGGATGCAAGTAGCTTTTATTTCAAGTACCACTTATATCACCACTATGAATTCCAGCCTTGGGAGTGACCATGTTATAGCAGTGAATGTTCACATTGAAAAATCAAAATTCAAAAATATAATTCCTGCAAAGTGGTTTGTTAAGTTACTCTTTTAGGCCAGGTAGTGTAAATTTTCAACTCACATGATGTTGATGAATTGAAAGATGTGAAGTTAGCTTGAATGCATTATAGTGATTGGATGAAACTAGCCATGTGTTCGAGAGATGTAAATATGTATAGCAGGTTATGTTTCATGAACATTGTTCATGTAACTTCTTGTTGCTTTTTGTTGACAAAAAATTCATTATTGTAGGGATAATGTAATATTAAATTTATAAAATTAGGTTATGAATTCATTGAAAAAAAAAAATTAGCCGAAAAAATGTGATGCAAATTTTTGGACATAGCTTGTATGCGACTGAATCAATCATGCAATTTAAATTATTTTGAATACGTTGTACAAAATTTGGTATAGAAGTTACGTTGGAAGAAAAAATCATAAATACGTAAACTGTTTGTTTACTGGGTGGACAGCAATGCAACTTATAGATATTGTATCTCATCACACCTGTATTGCTAACCACATTTTAATTGAAATCTACAACCAACTTCCTCCAGTATAACGTCCACTATAAGAAATAGCAGTGGAGAATGTGAACCTGATCCTGCAGTGCCGTTATCCCAGTAAAATCAGATGCCTTGTGAGCGATCCCGTGTTCTTACTGGACTGCATATCTTCTGTGTGCCTGCATCTAGAATATTCATTTTTACGTTAAACTGCATATACAAACTGATGGTGCACTACAAAATACTTGTAATTATGAATGTCACATAATATTCTGTACTTCTAATGAGATTATACTATAGAGGGAAACAAGGGTGACACTTTCATTCTGAGGACAGACGTTCAGGTATGCTACGTCCTCTATTTTTTACAGCAACATTTACTTTTATGTCTAATCAATATAGAAGTTATATGAACCGCTTATCTTGTGCACGTCGTGTGTTTTATTGTATTGCAGCCACGGAACATGTCGGCTAATGAGCTGTTTTCACATTTTTATTTTATTTATTATAAAAAGAAGAGGAGAAGTAAAGCGTGTTTTCTAAGAAGAAGTAAAGTAAAGAGTGTGTTATAGCCTGGACACGTAACATGAAAGAATGAGTCTTATGGTGTCGGTCAACAAAGGGCATGTGTGGAAGAAAGATGACTTGTTTGGATTAATTTTGTAGGTGTGTTAGTTGGGGAACTGATGTGTCAGAAAGGATAGTATTTCTTACTACCTCGTGACATAAGCAGACTTGCCAATACGAAAATGGAGGGTTTTTACGATTTTACGAGAACCTGTTAAATTCTACGAATTTTAGACATTCTGCGATTTGATGCACATTTTTTTTAAAGCCAGAATAAGCGAAAATCTGTTTCGTTCAGTTCTACCAACATAAACTGCAGTTCTAATCATGTTTCATTCGAATGATGTGTACTAACGGCCGTAAAATAAGTTTTTAGTGGAAATTCAACAGTTGGTCACAATGAGTAAGTCGAACGAACCAATGAGAAAATTACAGTTGAAAGCCAATCAGTGGATTTCTTCAATAGGCAGTTTCAAAATGGCGGAGTGCGCGTGGGATTTGTTTAGAGTTCTCCCGACTGAGTCACTAGATTCTCGTACTTGGAAGCTTTTGATTTTGACGATGAAACACTATTCTGCAGTCCTTTTAATATGAATCACGCATATGGATACTGTTACTATGTGTCCAAGTCTGAAGTTAGAAATGTGTGGCGTGTTTTGAGAGGACGCTTAACCTATTCATACAAACAACATAATACGTATTTGAAGCAAAATACGTCTGTGAAGTGTACGTAAAAGAATTTCGCTCTGAGTGAAATTCGTGTTTATTATTATTTGTGAAGTTTGCGAGTTGTAAACGTATTTATCCCCTAATAAAATTATAAAACATGGTGTTACCAATGGTAACTAACCTTATTTAAAACAAACGTTAAATCCCGTACTTTGAAGTGAAACTGATTTTCCTTTAGCACAATTACCAGTGTGAAATATTTATATGTTTTTGTGAGGCCTGGCTTATATCATAACATAATTGTAGGTTTTGTGTGTCAATTAAGTTAGGAAGTTTTCGGAGCTAGGAATAAAAAGTAGGGCTATGATTGTATTATAATAAACGTAACAGAAACACCTGTGATAATATTTCGACTGAAAATGCAACAGCAAAATTTATTATGTATAGTCACATTTTTATGTCACTGTAACATTATAAAAACCATTTTGTTTGTCTATCATAGTCTGATATTTTTCTTTATAGTAAATGCAGCACAGTTTTTTATCTGTTCAAATAATTGCATAGGCATTAAACACAATTATAAGATGCACAAGTTTCAAAGAATGGGAAAAAAATTTGAGTACAATATCATTTCGCAGACTGTTTTAAATGGGTCTGTTTAAATGTATACTAATTTAGAAAGGTTTCAACAAATTCCTGGAACTATAAACTTTTTAAAGTTTAGTAAATTTGCATAAATCTGGTTAAAACGTGAGAGTAATTAATTTTGACACAAAATTGCAGCGTGCAATTTATGCTAAAATTTAACATTAAGTAGGTGTTTTACTAATTCTCTTTTCGAAAAGTTGGCAAGTCTGCATAAGAAGGATGGGCCAGAGCGATATTTGGCTTCTGGGTGAATGTGGGAAAGTTTATTTACTGCCTTGTAGAGGGAGGTGGATGAGAAGTAAATGTTGGGTGTTGAGCATTTTTCCGTGATGGTTTGTGAAAAGATGTGTCCAGCATTTTTCTGTAGTTAGTGATAAGTTGTTCTTATTTTTAGTTTATTGCTAGGTTTAAACTGGGAAAGTTGAATGACTGTTCATGCTACTCCAGCACATAGGCATTCACATACACGACACTTTACAGCTAGTAACTGGGCTAGTGAGGACATCACTGTGTCAGCATCAGTGATATGCTATACTTCCAACCCAACCTACTTAATTTCTTACCAGTTGACACCAATACATTTATTAGCTTTTTTTTTTCAACAGCTACTCTGGGTGCATTTTCAACTTCTGTAGACTTAACGCTTTCGTAGAAAATATTTTGTCATTCACATACATTAAAGCACTAATATTTTTTATTTGGATCTAGTCATTTGTTGCTTCAAAAATTATTTCGTGCTGATGTTTATATTATATATTTTTTTGGTTAGTGAATGTTTGTATTTGTGTTTGTTCTCTGGCGTATACAGTAGAACCCTGATATAAAGTTTTTCAAGGAGTAAGTGAAAAAAAAAAAAAATGTTATATCCAGGAAAACTTTATGTGCAGGAACTGATATTTGTGTGTACAAAATCATAAATAGAAAATAATTCCAACGTGCTACAGAAAATAACATTTTACATAGTTCATACACAGAAACTTTATACATAAACAATGAGCAAATGATCCAGTATCAAGTTGCCAAATTAAAAATTACTTAACAAATTTTGTTGGTATATACCAAAACTATTTTCTACGAAAAAAATCGTCAATTTTTGTTTGTTTTGTCTTGTTTCTTGCTGTTTCGTCTAAGTATTCCTCCATTTGCCACAAAGACCTCATAATTGTATCAGGAACACCAGCTTGGCTTTCTCCAAACTCTTTAACAACTGAAAGAGCTTGAGAAGCTTGAAGGTAACTAGGGGGCACTTTCTTCTCCTCAAATTCTTCCTCCTACTCATCTTCTTCTCTCTCATGTGATGCACAAATTTCTTCAATGGTCTATACTTCTCAGGATACCACTGCGTCGTAAACTGTCACATAGTCTTCATATGTACAGTCACAATTCAGTACATTCTGAAGAGTTTTTCACTCTTCCTTTGTTGGGACTTGATCATTTTCTTCAATATTCTCAACTTCACCTTCACCACTATCCACCTTGGTGAACCCTGCCTTTCTGTAGCAGTTGGCCACAGTCTTCTGTTCAACAGCTTCCCAGGATGCAGCAGAAAAGTGAAGGGCATCTAGCAGTGAGATTTTTTTGATGGGCTGCTGATGTTCCACACATCTCAACACTCTAAGACACAGTCGCTTCCTGAAACCTTGCTTAAAAACTTTAATTATTCCTTAATCACAAGGCTGCAGGCAGGATGTAGTGTTTGCAGGGAAGAATTTAATTTCAATGTTCCTAAGATTCATGTTCGTAGGATGTGCTACACAATGATCAAAAAACATTAAGATCTTACGATTTTTAATGCCCATTTTTGAGTCTATGCTGTGCATGTACTTCTCAAATTTTCCCAGTCATCCATGCATTTTTACTGTTATCATACCTACAAGGCAATGTTTTGGTATTCTTAAAACATCGCGGCTTTGCTGATTATCCTGTAACCAGAAGAGGCAATTTTTCTGAACCATCCATGTTCACACCTACCAAAACTGTTAACCTTTCCGTACTCATTTTGCCACCACTACATTTTTCACCCTTCAGAGCAAAAGTTTTGTCTGGGAGCATGTTGTAGAACAACGCACTCTCTTCTACATTAAAAATATCCTTTTCATCATACTTCTCATTCAGACTTGGTAAAACTTTGTCATTCCACTCATTCACTGTTCCCTGATCTACACTTTCACTACTAGCAGCTCTATAAACAATCCTATATCTATTCTTGAACCTATCAATCCATCCATTGGTAGCCTTAAAGTCGTCGTCGCCAAGGCGAAGAGCAATTTCTTCAGCTTTTTTGCGCAAAATTGTTCCATTAATGGGAACACTGGTAGCTCAAACTTGTTTAAACCAAGTATACAAACGATCCTCGACGTCTTCATGTCGCTGGTCGCAACTTTTTAGTTCGCACAGACGTGTTTGTACTTTTCGCAAGAATCACGTCTCATTTTAGCAGAATTGTTGCCAATGTTGTAACCGAAATATCCAGCTCCTTTGCGATTACAAGATGTTTTTTCTTTTGATTTTTATCCACGTACGCAATAAATTCAACTTTTTCGGCTAACGTGAACACTCACCATTTATTTTTACTCCCAAGCCTATCGGCCATGTCGTTGAAAAAACGTCAAATAAGTTACAAGTTGTTTTTCACCACGCCGCAACTCACAATTATGATGGAAAATAATATTCGGTACATAACCTAAACGGTAACCTAACAAGGTGGAAGTTCAAAATAAACATCTGAAAATATTGTTAGCAGCAGTAGTACCAACATAAGATATCGCACGAAAGGCAAGCAATCGATCGTGCGATAGCCAACAATCGATTTTGCCGGAAAATAACCAGACTTTTCTTTTCAACTTTTCGCTACTTATCACGTTCAGTTTATTTAATTTATACAGTCTTTACATATCTATTTCACTTTTGCTACTCCCAGTAGTAAAATGAGCGGCAAAATCCATAAAAACTATTATGTCGATCATTCGGGATGCTTACACTCGTTTGCACTGAGCCAGCAGTGTCATAGCTTTGGTTCTCATGCCGTAACTTTCATCATTTCACGTCTCGTAAACGTCGAATCTATGACAATACTAAAACGTAAACAAACGTTTCACGTACCGTCGCATATATTGTTTTGCTTTAATGGTATTGAAAATTGTTCACAAAAATAGTATCATAGAATTTGAGGCTAAGAATTGAAACAAAAGCGATGTTAAATGCGGGAAATGTACAATAGTGACATCGGTACAAACTGGAAAAAAAATGCATTAAAGTAAATGAGTAAATGGCGGGACTCTGAAATATCACTGTTATATGCAGGAATTCGTTACATATGGGAACATTATAGCCAGGTTATACTGTATGTGATTCGGGAAATAACTATACCGTATGTACTCGTGTATGGGACGCACTTTTATTCCAAAACAACTGATAAAAATTCAGGGGTGCGTACTATACACGGAAAATAGAAAAAAAAAACGTGAAAGAAAGGTCAGTGGTCCATTGAGTTGCGACGATGGGAAGGGGGGTGGGTGAGAAGGCGAAGTTAAAGCCGTAAATTGACTGGTGTCAAGTGTAGGAAATAGAGGGAAAAAAAGGCCGGGGGCGGTGGTATGGAATTCGGGGGGTGGGTTGGAGTAAGAAGCCGAAGTTATAGTCATAAACCGATGGGTGTCAACAGATGGAGGCAGAGAGAGATCTTTATCATGTCCAGGTTCCTCCATCATTACTCCTCTTCCTTTTTTTTTTCTCCCCCTTTCCTCTCCTGCCTTGCCCTGTAGTAACTGTCCTCCCTGCTAAATCCCTAAAAGTTAATTTTGATGTCTCATAATAAGCTATTCCTCCATGGGTAAGAAAGAAAAACAAAGGTGGCATTGTTCTCAGCTTTTTCCCCCCTTCCCCATCCCCCACCCGGGAAAGATATTTGAGGGCTGGTGAACAGCTATCTTTTCATGGGAATGGAAGGCAGGAAAAAAGTCATTCTTTTTTTTCCTTCCTCCGCCCCCTCAGACACACCAGTTGAGATAAAAAAGGCAAGCTTGCTGCTGTCACAGCATGTTATCTTAGGGGTGATGGTATCTCAGTGGCTTAGTGGAAGAGGGGGGGAACATGCTGGAAGCTGCTGGCACTTTATGAAATCCTAAAATATGAAAAAGTTTGACTGTCTGAAAACCAGTTACGTATATATAACTACCTTCCCGGCTGCGGCTTCATCCGTTACTGTTGTTAAAAATTTTAAAAAATATTAGTACCTATTCTTAAAATGTTAAAGTAAACAGGGTACATTCCCTAATAGTTGTGCATCATATTATGGCAGTTACAGTCGTTTAGTCCTCGGCTATAATTTTTTGTACAAAAAAAATTAAGGAAATATTTGAGACGACATCTGCAGGTATTCTGTCAAAATTGAACAACATTATAGTAACTCCGGTTCGATTCCCGGCTGGTTGGATTGTAGTGTTTCATTATGCAAATCTCCCGTTCCTCCTGTCCTCATAGAGGCACTGCTCTGTATCCAGCTCATGTCACCCCTCACCAGCTCTAAGCTTGTCCCGTGGCGGCTGCGTCCTCTATGCTTTTATTATTTCACAACTTTGTCATGTGCTTCAAATATAAACATGTTCTGCTACTAACGTGTGAGTGCAAAATATCAGAGAAATTTCCTGTCGCAATCTATTACAAGGGATTCTACAAATCTCCTTCACTGCAGACTTACATAATACCAGATAACACCAAGACATGTCATCAGAATTTATGTGTGTATGGGATCCAAAACCAAAAGGTGTTTTCATAAATCCAATGACGAAGAGTAACATCTTTTGAATTATTAATCAGTAGCCATGCTCATTTTGCCGAAATTCTGGAACATTTTATTTCCCTTTACGCACCTGATGCCAGATTTCAGGGGGGAAAAAATTAAATAACTTGTCACGTAAGCTACAATCCTATTAAAAAATAATCTTGTTATCTCCATGGGTTCACGAATTACCGAGAATTATTTGGAAACGCATTACATTACTTAATGGCCTTTTGGGTAAAATTTTGAGGAAAAAACACAATGAAAGGTTTTTTTTAAAAATATTTATGAAAGCTTATAAGAATCAATTAGTTGTCTCAGCAGGTTGAAAAGTATTTGTTTAAAATACATTTCAAGTTTTTCACCCTTCATTGAGAAATTTGAAAAAAATCTAAAAATATTGTATGTATATGAATACACTATATTTTGAAGCAAAAAAAAAAAACATAATCTCGCAAAACTCATTTACTTCCTGTCACCACTTTAATTTCCCAATTTAGAAAAAATTCCTTCTTGTTTGGTGTTCACGGCGTGAGGGGAAGTCACCTTGAAAGTTTCGTGTGTCTAGGTCCAGATGTTTGGGCTGTGTGTGTTGATATGTCCCTAGCCACACCACGTCACTCGTGCTGCGTGTGAGACTTTTAGAGATAAGTAATCTCACTACCCACACTCTTCGCCTCTCTCCCCCCTCCCCCCGCCATTTGTTTAGTCCGAGTAGGGAGAGTCCGAGCGATGAGAAGGGTGAAGCAGAGAAGACCAAAAGAAAGCTACATTTAAGGTGGTTCAAGCGGTGGCCGCTAGATGTCATAGCGCACAGCGAAGTGAAGTACACCCTCACTCTACGAAGGCTCGCTGCCAACTGACTGCCGATATCCGGCTCCCTGCGTTATATACGATCTAACTGCGCGCTGATAGCATACAAGTACGCGTTTGTGGACGGTTTAAGCCTATTTGCGGCTTATTCCCACACATGACTGATTTTCAGCGTGCACCATTTCCCTTAACCAGTGTGAATGTTATCTTTCCTCTCTCTTTTTCATGTTGCCAGCTACATGTCCTTTCTTCCCCCTTCCTTCCTTGACCCCACCATCATAGCATTCCTCGTGCTGTTTCACCGCACGCTCAGCTCATCCTCCCGTGTTTTTTTTTTTTCATACTAGCGAGGCACTAAAAATTTTTTTTCCCTGTAACTTGTTGCAAATATCGTGGTGTACACTATACATGAGGGCGCACTATACACGAGTATATACGGCACATTCAAGTAAATTAATGTTTCAGTTTGAAATCGTTTCAGTTTTATGGTTAGAGTTGTGATGTTTTAAGGATCAGAAATGTACAGATAAGATTATAAAAGTTCAGCATTTTTATGAGGCAATTCTTGTGGTGTTACTGTAGTTATAGTAAATACTAATTGTAATAGATTATTTGGCATTTAGCTACTCGTATCTAAAAACTAGAAGACATGGAAATTTTTTCATATATGTAGGTTTAAGGGCGCGGTCTGCCGCAATTTTCACCACCATTTTTAAATTTTTTTGTTTGTACCAGATATTTTTTTTTCTTTTTTTAGACATAAAATGTGACGAAATTTGGCTCTTATGAAAATTTTTTATCTCTCATAGTTTTCGCGTAATGGCTTGTTAAAATCATATTTTGTGTGTTTCCGTTTTAACGACTACACTAAAACCAACTGATATACCAAGCTCAAAATAATCACAGTGGATAAAGACATTGCAGGTTACAATGACATGCTCATTAAATTAAATAATAAAAAATTATGTTAGTTTTAAAAAAATGCTGAAGCTGGCAATAAAAATTTAAAAAAATCAACAATTTTTTTAAAAATACAAATAATTTTTAGAGCTAAAAGTGTCTTGCATTGTGTAGCAAATTACAAAATATTAAAAATTATTGCCCGTAAGTTGGTGTCAAATTTATCCAAACTTATATGAAACAGAGTATAACTGTTGCACGAATGAATGGATGAACTAGATTGTACAAGAATGGATTAACAATGTTATTCTGAATCAGCTGGGACGTAAATTGTTAAAATTGGTACTCAAACATTAGTAAAGTTAGTCCGAAACAACGTAAAGCAGCATAGTGTAAATTAAAGACTTACTGTACTTATTAAAGTGCTTATTACAAAATACATTGGAATCTTATCATAATGAATAGCAGTTATTGGGAAACATTCACATTTACAGATCATTTCTTATACTGTAAATATATACATTAAAAGTGAGTTCAAAATATAACTTGATCGTGATGTAATGACAACATAACTTGGGTAGCTGGCACTGGAATAGTTTATGTAAAATAGTTAAAAATATGACTTAGGTTGAAGAAATGTCCTAATATTTTATCTCTGCATGCTGGTAAAGACTTAAATGTGTTGCTTCAGCTCCAACTTACTTGTGTGGAAAGGCATTCCTCTCCCTTCTCTCTCTAAGTAGACAGCTGTTTGTTAAAATTTGTGACAGATTCCACTTCCTTACAGGCCTAGTATCGAGTGTGAGAGGACGACATAATGCCCCTGTTAGTTGCTAGGCAAACATCTCTATGCATCTGGCTACCTTTGTTGCTTGTGTATGCATGCGTGTGTGTGTGTGTGTGTGTGCACACACATTGTTTGGTGACCAGCCACCAGAAGCACTGTTGCCAAGTATCCAGTCACAAATGCCTCTCGCTGTTATGTAAGATATGCACCATACTTTTGGTAGTGCCAATAATTATGCGAGTGGTACATGGAGGTTTGTCATATTATCTAAGCTTCTGAATACTTACATATTTTCGAATAAATTTCAAATGCTTCTAAGATTTTAGTTGAGGTTGTCTAAGGGCAATTATTTTTTATTTCAGAATCAGTTCTTCACCAACGGGATAAGGAAATAGAAAAGCTAAAAGAAGACTTGAAAACTGCTTATGAGCAGTCCCCTAAAAAGAAATGCCACGTAAATTGCCGTGAAGGCCATTTTAAAGTTTTGGCAAAACAGCTGGAATCTGAAGTAGAAGGACTTTACAAAGAAAATGGTCGCATGTCTTGTGAGATAAATGCTCTTGAAGAGAAGGTACGTGAGCATGTAAATATTGTAGTATTATTATTGAATATAATGTTTTGTCTTTGGTAGAGACTGGTTTTGAAGCATCGTTACTAAACGTTCATTAAACCCAATGTTCTGTTCAGTGATTTATGGGGATTGGTGCAAAGTTGTGCTTGCACATGTGTGCTTAAGTCATGAATTTGAAATTAAATGTACACAAATTTTAGTTGTTTGATTATAATTTTCTTTTTAATGGGCAGAACAGCAGCCCAACTTCACGGCTTCACTATTCTTGCTTGGACAGTCTACATCAGGGGTCAACATACTACGGCCAGTGGGCGAATTGTGGCCCGCGATAAGGTTTTATCTGGCCTGTGAACACAATTCTATTTTGATACATAATTAGCATAGCTGTTAACCCTTTGGTTAGTATGGTTTTGGTAATAATCTGAACATCCTGAGGAGTGAGTTTTTTTTTTTATTTTGAAATTTTCTCATTTAATAAATGTTTTGCTTGACTTAGTGAATAATAGTATAAAATGAAATAGGTAATCATTGTATCATTCCCTTACATCAAAATATATACAAATTAAAAATTATTTTAAAATATGTATATTATTATTTTCAGAAAATTGTAGTTTTGTCAAAAAAAATTATTTTCGCTTGATCTCAATCCAAATAATTAAAAGCTACTTAAGTACACATAACTAACTCTTTATCATATTCAATACACAATTATTATGCATATTTTCTAATGAATACAATATTTATAACAAAGCAAAGTATAACAATGATGGATTCCAAACCACATATTTGTTATTTGAATATGAATATACACAAAACAAACCTACATTGTTTTAACATACCATAGTAACAAATTGAATAATAAAAAGATAATATCATTCCATAACATAAATAACACACATAAAAGTTATTCCAAAAAAGTCTAAAATTAGCACTTTGAAAATTCGTACTACTGTCAATTTTTTCCCTCAAGTTCAAGCAAAATTATTACAAGACACTAAAGTACACATGGGAAATGCTATTTTGCATATCAAAAAACTTATTTATATATAGAATTGCAAAAGAACACAATAATAATATACTTAGTTGAAAAAGGATGAATGCAAAACCATATACACGTATTTTGTACATATTTGCACAAAGCAGAAACCAACAAGTTTTACAAAATATTATATAAATTCATCAAGAAAAGCTAAACTTACATGCAACAATTCAAGTTTTTATATAAAAAGGAATCTCGGTTATAAAATAAAATACAGCATTTATACATATATATAAATTATTTGTTGAAAATAAATGAATAATTTTGTTGAAATCAAAGCTAGTTGACAATAAACTGTTCAGTTACACATAAAACTGAAAATGCATACAATAAATAGAGATTCAGACAATTATAAAAATAAATAACTAGAAATTTTTCACTGTATGAAATTTAGTGAAGCATGGGTGAATACACAGTCCTACGTTACATTCTACACACATGAAACGTGTGACCTTCCTCACCTGTTGAACTGTAGTAGCATGTTTGCAGACGTAACACTGCCTCTGTGGCTTATCCTTCGCTGCAGTAGGCGGCACTGGTGAAGGAAAATGCCGAGCTGTTAGCTGTAAAGGTGATGGGGTAACTGATGCTCTGCGGCCACCTTTCGGTGACATGCGGGTAGGGCAGAATTCCTCCAGCAGTTGGCGCACAAGATTCAGACGAAACTCCATGAGCTTGATTTTCTTGCCAGTTTTTATGCAAAAAAGAATGTGAGAATTTAAAATAATCATATCCAAAATGTGAAAGAATAGTTTTTTGTACCA
>PNEQ01000753.1:0-16895 GCA_003012365.1 Medauroidea extradentata
GAGGGAAAAAGTCCCGTTAAGTGGGTGGTAAGATGGCGGAGGCGGTGGAAGGGATGTCTGCTGCTGCAGGGTCGCCATCCTAACACCCACGCATTTCTTATAAACAAACACGTGATCGGGAAAAATGGCGCTTAACTTCCCTGCAGGTCTCAAAATTACAACAACGATGCCGTGAAAATAAAAATAACATTACATTTACCGTGTTTCATAACAAAAATACACTTCAATTATTTACAGAGATCTTTTATGCACTTAAAAACGTGTCTATTATTATTTCACGTCCATTTTGCCGTATTTCAGTCCTGGCATTGGCAACTGTGGTTACTATTTACAAAACACGTGGCACATATTTATAACCTTAAATTTATACATCTCGGGACGTTATTAAGACATCAGGTAAGTACAAAAACATCACAACCCTTCTTACATTTACAAAATATGGCATCGGAAAATTACGTTAACATAGGCGAGACCTGAGGTGCACTAGTGAGGCTTAACCTCCAAAAGGGACAAGCTCGGGAGGCGAGTGTCATATAAAATAACATAGCGGTGGGGCGTCAAACTACTGTTTACAAAAGTGAAACCAATATTATAACTAAATCTGGATACAATAAACTATGTTTAGTAAGGCGTATCCACAATCAAGGAATATAGTTTTATAGTGCATATAACAGCACAGCAATGAATGCACATAGAAACTATGGATGGCCAGAATAAACAGCTATTGGTTAGTGCAGATTGTCTGGAGAGATGTTGCCTGTTTTCTACTGTGTGCTTGTAACAATAATACAGTGCTCACCAGAAAAATGCAATTCATAGTATCCATCAAAATTACAATTGACTTATTTTAAACCGAATTCCCTAAAAAAAATTTTTACCTATTCAATTTATATTTGTATGGTTCTTTAAAGGTGAGTTGTAGTAATAAGTAATAATGTGGATAGAAACACTGGGGTTCTGCTGTATTTTACAGACTCTTTGCTAGCTCTCATATTCTCCGTTAGCTATGACTTTTTTTGTATATCATCATCTTAAAACAGTGTGCTTTGTATTGAAGTGGTCCTCTATGTATTTCTTTATAAAATTTTTTTGGTTGCTTACTTTATTTATTAAATGTTGTTAATTAAAAATAAAATTTGTTTTGATACTTTTTGATTTGTGTGTACCATGTTCTCACAGCTCCATTTTTTTTCTCTCTCTGGTTAATTCTTAATTTTCATCTCTGCACATGTACCTGTCTCTGTGGCTGAGTGAATATTTATAACGAGTTAATTTTGTATGTTTGTTTATTTTTTGAAGAGCTTTGTAGGTTCGTGTTCGTGGGGAACAATACAATTTGGTTCGGATATCTTGGCCCACTTGGGGGCCTTAGTTGAGGATGGTAGCATACAACCAGTTGTGGACAAGATATTCACCCCTCAGGATGCTGAATTGGCCTTTCAACACACTGATTCTGAAGAAGCAATTGGCAAAACAGTTGTCAGGTTCAGGTATGTATCATGTATAATACATATTATGTGTGTGAAGTAGATAGTATGTGTTAGATGTCTTAAGTGACCATGTAAAGAAAATACTTCAGCTATTGAGAAGTAGGAAAAAAATGTTTCACACCATTTAAACTGGATTCACTATTAACTCCTTGACTGCGACATGCGACTTAAGTCTATATATTTTTTTTTGCTTGAAATCAACTAAAAATAAATTCTTTCCTCTTTTTTTTATGCTATCATAGCATAACTGAATTTTTTATCCTGCAGCAAAAGAGTTAAAAAACATAAGCACAATACATACATCACAACAGTAAATACTGGACATGACCATAAACCGTATGCAAAATTCTTTCACAATTGAATCCTATGTAAATGTTTAGCCTATGAAATTTTTGTGTCAGATTTATTACATTAGTGTTTGTATGGGGTAAGCCGAAAGTGAATAATAAATGTGAAGTGGAATTGTATTTATCAATGATTACGATGCCCTAAAAACAAAGCCTGATAAACTCTGAAATGTTGATATAATTTACTACATATATAAAAATACAGTTATTTGCATTAAAATTTATTATTCTCATGTTGCTGCTTCTGGTACATATTTTTATTTTAAACTAACAGCGATTATTCAGAAAATTCTTTGCTCTGATTGGCTGGTGTCCTATGCTTTGGCACAAAAAATGAAATACAACCATTTCCTGTATTGTAGTTTCCGTACTTACAACCTGTTTTGAGCAGTTGTGAATCAGTAGATTTGAAAACACAGAGGTTAGTTCGTGTGCGAATGACTCGTGCTGTATACTCAAAAATTTCCACTGAAATGCACGAAATTTGCACGTGGTGAGTTATGCTGTGTGTGCACAATTAACATGGATGACTACAGTCAGTAGGTATGTCAATAATATCATAAATAAGTATTTAAAAGTATATTAAATACGGAGAGGTGGATTCCATTTGATGTTCTTTCAGTAATGTTGTATTTAAATATAAAATACACGGAACTACACGAGATAATTCGCTGCCAATTGTACAAGCAATGTTGTAACTGTTATCAATGTTGAATTATATGCAGCAAAGACTAGTGAATTTTTTCAATGGTTAAATCTTTGGTGTTCACTTTATCCCGAATGACCTATATTTAACAATCCGCTCAGGGTAGAGATACATGTACATCCAACCAACCTACAACTTGAGTTGTGTGACCTGCAAGCGGTTGCATTTCTCCAAACCAGAATGGAAAAATGATCAGCATTCTTCAAACTTATCTCTCATGAATGCTTTCCATGCTTGTGTGATTTTGGTCGAAAAATGAGAACAATATTTGGTGTTGATGCATGAGTGAAAGTGTTTTCTCTACCATGAAGTTCATCAAGAACCACTACATTCTTCTCTGCTACACCTTCTGCGCCTGTCAACAACGAGATAGATGTGGACATTCTTGCTCTTGTAAATTATTCTGAGCGTCGACAGTTATCACACCGAATACTTTTGTGTTGCCTTTAGGGTTTCTTTATAGGTATTTAATTTGATAGATAAAAAAATTAATATATTAGGCCTGGAAGTAAAAATTGAATCATAATTGAATTTTATATTTATTTATAACAGTTTTAATTGTGACTATACGTTTTTTATGTTGGAAAATAGTACAGTTATGTGCATTATTGTCACACAATTTTCTGACGAAATTTAAAGGTTTGCATAGTTCCTTCTTCTGATAGAATGCCACGTTTGTAGCTCTTGGGTTGATTGTAGTTGGATAGCCCTGTTATATGATATTATGATGCCTGTAATGAAATTATAAAATACGGTCGGACACATGGCTGTATTTTAGTAGTCTCTAGTGCTGTATTATCAATAAGTGTTAGTTGCTAATCTCACTATTATTTCATAATTGGGATTGTGCATTGTGTTATTTGAAGAAATGTCATAAATTGGTATGAATAAGTTGGTTTTAAAAACTATTTAGGCTGTTGGCTTCTTACAAACATGCATTTTGAGGTTATATATTATATTTCTTTCTGTGTCTTTAAATCCAAAACTGCGTCCATCGTTTACATGCCTCTTTTTTTTTCCTTCCCCACTTAAAAACAGAGTTTTGAGAATCCACTTTACAGTATTGTTTTATGCTATTACCGTTGGTCACCAGTTCTTCTCTTATTATCTGTTACCTTTACCTATGTTCCTAAAAGTTTGGCAACGAGGAGTGCTACTGCATAAATGTGCAGCTAACCTTATTTTTAACTTAATTGTTTCTAATTTTACAGTATTTACAGTTTTTTAATTAGGTATATTGAATGTTCTTTTGAATACAGTTTTGCGGCAGGTTTCTCTTGCAGCTTGCTCAAACACCTGTTATAACTGCTTGTTAACGATGTATTATTCATATCGTTGGTTGTGTTGTTTAGATGCCTGTTTATTTCAGATCTTGGAATGATGTACACGTCAGTTTTGTTTCTTCACATTTTTGTTTTATTTGAAAAGACCGAAAAGTTTACTTCACAGAATTACAATATACTGGATCTTTGTTTACATCATCAAAATACATTTTGAAGAACATAAGTTTCTACGTGAAATTAAAGCATTTGAGTAAAAAATAATTATGTGAAGTGGTGTTGGCCGAGTCACATTGTTTAAAAAAAAACTGAGTCTCCACACTTCTTCGCCCAATCAACTAAGCCAAAGAAACAAAACAAATATAAAATCTACCCTAAATTGTGCTCAGTTGTAATTACAGTAGAACACAGTTATAGTGTTCCCACTTACAATGTTTTCCTGGCTATAATGCTACCTTCATTTGGTCCCTAAAACTGCTTTATAATAGGATATTGTCCTCTTATAATGTTTTCCCATTTATAATGTAAACATTTTTTGAGTCCCTTCCGAAACATTATAACAGTTCTACTATAGTTAAGTCAGTGACTTGCTCATAAAATATGTGAGATAAACTTCCTCGTCCTCCATCGTCCCCATAATTTACTTATGCATCAGAACTTGACATGGATGCCCCTGTCGGTTACACAATGCACTAAAGAAACAAAATGTTACACAAAACAAAAAACTAACTAAATTCCTTATAATCAAATACAAAATCTCTACTTGCTAACTATTTGCGTATTCCAGTGACAGCACTCGACTGAACTCGGTGCACACTGAGTGCCGTGTGATCCCCACACCTGCATTCGCAGAGTGGAGTGATTTTTCATGTTCCAATGATGACTTGCACTTGCTGGGTGCGCATCGCGGGCAAGTTTTACAGCACTGGCAATATAGACAGTGCGGTTGTTTGAGTGCAAGAATGGTGACGACCTGTGACATGTAAACAATAAGTAAATTATCAGTATGGTATTACGTATTTCTGTTATTAATTGACAGTCCTACATTTGAATAATATGAAACTGTCATTGTATATCGAAAATACAGCTGTCATCTTGGTAATAGTGTTTGTTATTAATTAACGGTAGTTAGTAACGGATGGTTAGTAACGAGTGGTTTGTGAGTACTTTACTTTCTAGGTAAAAAAAAACTGGAGAGATAATAACTTTGTAAACATCGTGGACCTGCATTTCAGCAGTTTAATAGTGTCTGGGTACTAAAAATTTTATGTTGAAAATCATTTGTAACACCGTTGGGTGGGATCGGGATTGAAACTGAATGCTGACTTACCATATTTACTCGTGTATAGCATGTACTTTTATTCCAAAACAACTAATTAAAATTCAGGAGTGCATACTGTATACGGAAAATAGAAAAAAAATATGTGAAGGAAAGGTCAGTGGTCGGTTGTTAGGGGTGGCAGGGGGATGGGGGGTGAGAAGGCGAAGTTAAAGCCGTAAATTGATGGGTGTCAAGAGTAGGAAGGAGAGAAAAAAAAGGCATTCCGATGGTCCTTCCGGGGGTGGGGGGAGTAAAAACCCGAAGTTGTAGTGGTAAACTGACGGGTGTCAACAGTGGAAGGCAGAGAGAGAACGTTCTCACTGCCAGGTTCCTCCATCATTGCTCCTCTTCCTTTTTTTTTCTCACCCTTTCCCCTCCTGCCTTGCTCTGTAGTAACCATCGCTGCTAAAACCCTAAAAGTTAATTTTTAATCTCATAATAAGCTATCGTTCCATGGGGAAGAAAGAAAGAAAAAGACGTCATTGTTCTCCTTTTCCCCCCTCCCCCATGCCCCACATGGGAAAGATATTGGCTCCTGACCAGCTATCTTTTCATGAGAATGGAAGGAATAAAAAAAGTCATTCTTTTTTTTTCCTTCCCCCACTTCCTCAAACACACCCGGAGAGACATGTTATCTTCTTAGGGGTGAGGGTATCTCTAGGGCTTGGAAGAAGAGGGGGGACATGCTGGAGGCGGCTGGCACAGCAGAGCAAGGCAAGGCACACACACGCGAGGGGAGGGCTGGCAGACAGCAACTGACGTTGGCAGAGAGACAAGCCACCTCACCCCTCCTGACTCCCCACCACCCTCTCTGCCTTCTCACTCTGTACAGTGTGAATGTTATCTTTCCTCTCTCTTTTATATGTTGCCAGCTACGGTTCCTTTCTTCCTCCCTCGTTCCTTGACCCCTCCATCATAGCATCCCTTGTGCTGTTTCACCTCTCGCTGGGCTCATCCTCCCTTGTTTTTTTTTTTTTTTTTTTTTTTACTTACTAGGGAGGCACTAAAATTTTTTTTTCCCTGTAACTTGTTGCAAAAACAGTGGTGCGCACTATACATGCGGGTGCACTATACACGAGTATATACAGTATTTTATAACGGGGTGTTGGCCCCCAGTATGCCTGATACACTACAAAGGTTACACTGTGAATATAGGACGTTGAAAAATTACGTAACACGACGGTTCAACACAGTATGATTTATTGACACGAATTACACAGTGCCAGAAACAATTACTTATGCACGCACGAGGTAGGCGTAGTTATGCGACCCTGGCAAAGCACTGCTATGCTTGATTACTGTATTAACACGTGATGGCTGTTTTTGCGCTGTGAAACTGACCTGTCGGTATATTACACATGGTTGTTATGTGGTCCGTGCGAAGCAGATATGACTCTATGGCATATGAAAATGCACTTCCTTGAGCAGCGAGGATCTGGCGGCCGCTAGAGTTGGCCGTCAAGTTCGCTTGGAAGCGGACGTAGATAATGTTGGTTGAAATGAGCTCTCTCTCTCCTAGTTAACAGACCACAGGGCAGCCGTTCCCATGCACGTTACAGTGGGGTAGGGCTCTACAAGTGGTGTTAGTAGTCCTGCGCGAAGTGTGGCGGGATACGTTAGGCCGGATGTATGATGAACGGCACGTAACACACCTTACACACGATGATGCTCTCCACTAGGTGACTTGCATGAATGTGTGATAATGAAATGAGTGGTAGATGCACTGCTTATATGAACACTGGAGCACTATTGCGATGTGGTAACCTGCACGTGGTCACAAAAACATGAATTATGTCCTCAAAATTACACTGAAATATAAAATATTGATAGCAACGTATGTGCCGAATGATAATGAACAATGATTAGCTGTGATATGCCTTGTACAATGAATGATGAGCTTGGATGGCTCTCGATACAGATTTCCCTAGCCACATGGCGGTGATAATACCGACGCTGTATTAAGTTTAAAAGTACCAAAAGGTAATAATTATTAGTTTAAGCAGACGTGCAATGCGATGGGGATGTCTGGTAACGTGTGCGAGCAAAGTGGACCTCTCCAGACGACTTCGACGAACGGCCACGAGGAAGGCAGCCGGTAAGAGCTCCTTGCCATGATATGGGAATGATATTAACATTTGATGAAAATGGCACACACTAAATTACATAATAAATGGCGTTACATATTTTGCTGATATTGAATGATGTGTTTCTAAATTTCCGTTGCAATATGAAAGTAAACACTGAAAGCATGGTAATTTTCGGGCAAAAGCATGGTGGCATGTTTAAATGTCCCCCGTGCCTCGATGTACACTGCTGGAAATGTAAACACAATTACACTCACTATTACATGCAAAATTACACTGTGTGGATGCGGGAAAATTATGGGAGAGTCTGAAAATGAAGCCTGAGCCTTGTTAATGTTGCACAGTTGTGCCGTTATGGGCTTAACCCATACGCTGGCCCTTTGGCTGGCGTCATTTGTTTGTATAAAAGTGAGGCGTGTTACAGTTGTTACGGCATAAACAATACGAACTTGTTACAGGTAATCACGTGATAATCACACTTTTCCAGTTTATGGTGCGCACCAAGTGTGCACTGAGTGTAGTCCAATATGCCATATGTCTTTAAAAAAATATGGCTTAACCAAAACTCTTTAAATTACATAATAAAATTTAATATTTTATATGGCATATCTTTTGATTGGCCCACGCCAGCCAGCGCAAAACATCATACCGCCTCTGTCACACACTAGTCACAGAAGTGCACGTGTTCTCCTGTGAAAAGTAAAAGCAATAAAAATGGTCACAATCTAATGTTAATTATTCCAGAAACTTGGTAAGCACACCTGGTAGCTACATGGAAACCAGGTATGCTCCCAGCCTCAATTAAAACATATTACTTTGAAGTTTGAACATTATGTAACTGCAGCAAAAACTGAGGTACAAGCAAAATTAAAAGAAACAAAATAAACTCAACCAAAGAAAATTGGTAATATAATTTAAGCACTGATACAGGCGACGGCCAAACACCACCCTTCTAAAATTCTGACAATATTTTAAGATAAAGAACTAAATAATAAAAACCAACAATTTAAATACAATGCACAAAAGGAAATAAGCACAGGAGTAATAATAATAATAATAGTAATAATCATTCCTAAGTCGGTGGGTGGCCAACCTGACATTTGTGTTGATCTCTTTCTTCAAAGGCACCATATAAAAGCTGTTGCAATGCTTGTGATTTTAAATTTTAGTTGCTTCTTTATATGCTGTGTTGTAACATGCAGACAGCAATTATTTGGATTAAAATAAAAAAGTTCAGCATTGCTAATATTGTGAGCAAAATTACTTTCTGTGAATTTTGAAACCAAACAATGTGAAGAACTAAAGTACTTTGTACAAATTCAGCAATGGATTAGGTCACTTAGATCTGACTGATAAGAAAAATCAGGAAAGTGTTGTTATAGAAGTGCCATAAGAATAGAGATGTTTTTGTTTCAATTTACTTCTCACAAGTCCTCAAATCGTCATACATTTACACAGAGTCCTCTTATGGATTGTTGTTAGTCAGTTTGCAAAATCTCTTCATTTTCTTCATCAGCTCTTAAGAGAGCGTGGTAAATAAATAAGCGCAGAGTTCTACAATTGAGATTGACATGTTTTTGAAAGTCAATATAGAAAAACTACAAAGTAACAATCCTTGATAATTATATTTGCCAACTTTATGGACAAACATTTATCCAGAATGATGCATTTGTTAGACATATCACCTTGCGCCGCAATTAAATGTACAATATTTCGGCATCAGAGATTGTTCTCAGATATACTTTACTTGAGAAAAAATTTTTGCTCTGAAAGTTGGCAAAAACTAATGTCTGGGACTGCTACTTTTTGATTGTTGCAATTTGGCTTCCAGAAATCTACAATTCTAAACTGATGCTTATAGCACTGAATTATATTCATGCACCCTAAGTTTTACCAGCGTTGGAAAAAGTGGACTGTGGTGTTCAGTTTCACCAGGTCCCAGCACGGTAGCACACTGTCTTAAATTAAAAACATTATTTTTACTTTCTTAGTCAAAAATGACTGCTGAAGAAGCTTGTTAACCATAAGATGTTGGTTCAAGTGTTTTTTTTTCTCCCTCTGGTTCATTAACAGAACTTTCAATGTTATGTTGAAAATAAAGAACAAAACCTTGACTTTCTCCAGTAATGGAATACTGCTTTGGATAGTGCAGTAGTCAGTGAATAATAAAAAATTTTGGTTTTGTTTGCAATTTTGTCTAGTTTCAACAGCCATGTGTCGAACATTTCCCTTATCATCCAAGCCTTTTTTGTCGGATTTCATAGTCTACTGGCTTTGATCTAACATCTTTAAAACACAAGGATCGGCTAACTTGCCTATCATTGTTTGTTACGTTAGTAGTGTAAATTTACCTGAACTATCAGTATTGGCCTTAATCAAAAGTGTTATGTGTTCTTTGCTATGCTTTCAGTTTCTCACCACTACACTATTCATTCTTGAATGTCAGTGTCTTATCTGGCATAGATTTTAAAAATTAGTCTTATCTTACGTACGTCTCTTGGGTTCACATTTAATCATTTCTGCTAAACTTGCTGTCAAATCTCCACTTGATTACCGATCAGAACCTCCACTTTCTCCACACACAATTTTAAATAAAAATTGTTTCACTCTCAAATCCAGCGAGGCAACCATTACTGGCCATATTATTTTTACATTTAAGATCTGTTACTCTGGAAATAATATATTTTTTTGTATGTAGTCAAAGTTATTAAGGGGAACCTGAATTCGTTTTCTACTGTACACTTTTTTTAATCCTTTTCTGCACATAGCAGATGACTGCAGTCTTGTATTGTACTTAAGCTGGATTGGACAGACATGGTCTACACTATTCATATATCGTTAAACAATCTTCATGTTACACTACGCAGTAACTTTTATTTTAAAACACACACTTGTAAAAGCAACAAACATTACAGTGGCAGCTGAATCTGCAGTTATTGTAAGTACCTAAAAAACTTGTGAATAGTGAGTTGGAAATGATTCAGCATGACACAGTAATAACGAAGGAGAAAGTTAACTGCTGTAGTTCCTGGGAACTCTGGGTGGTAAAATATGCTCTTGTACATCTTGAAAAGGCGTAGTTTAAAAACTACAGGCTTGATGACTTATGAGTCAACATTGCTGTACTTCTGTCAATTTTGACTGCTGTACAGACACAGTTGTTTGCTTACCTCTCTGATGTGACTTATACTGTAAGTGATTACTGCTGTTAATATCTCTTTTCATTTTTCTCGGTTAACAGTAGTAAAAATAATTGGGGCTGGGAGAGAGTTAAAGTGGAAGAGTGGTGGAAGGACAGATGATGATGGGATTTTACCTGGTTGATCCAGCCACAATCTGGAAACAGCATCAGATGATGATGGTCAGCAGTAGTGTAACGTTGGGGAAGGAACTGGTTAGTAATCTGAGCATGCTGTAGCTCATGCATACTGTGTCTAAAATGCATCATAAACAATCACAATTGTATATTTGTGTACAACTTTAATATTATTGATACATAGATGCAGTACACTGTAACATAAGTGAGGACGGTGGTGCATGTGCACTTATGTGTGCACGTGCATGTGTGCGTACAAGTTAGCATGCAACCATTCACCAGGTCTGTTTAGAACAGTCAAGCATTCAAGTTGTTTGTTTTCTTCATGCACCACTTCATATCCGGATCAGAAGCCATGTTTTAATTAACTGGTATTTTTTGTATGGTTTGGTTGTTTAGAAACATTTACTTAAAATTTATTATTGTTGCACTTTAGTTAAATTATGTTACCTAGCTATAAACTCATAAAGGCATAACATCTGACCAGTATTTGTAATGGAATTAGTCTGTCAATTATAAATATCTTCTTGCCATTTCGGAGTCATCAGGGTGTATGTGAAAATTTGGTGACCAATACTGAAGACTTGTATTATGTTATAGCACTTATTTCAGTGAAAATGTTGTTATAATTTATCAATTAAAAGTTCAACGTGTGTGGTTAGACCTGAAAGTAATGTATTCCTGTTTACAATGTTTTTGGGAATTTGATTTTACAAATCTGTACAGGGAGCAGATATTTTAAAAATCTTTCTATAGATGTGTTGCACATTGTTTTACAGCCAACGCACCACATTTTCCAAAATGTCAAACTGTCGTAAACTAACATAAAATAACTTGCAACCTAAGACAGTTATATTAAGTAATCTTTCAAGATTTGGTAAGTTTTCTCAGTTGCGTGACCAGGTTCATCCAACCACCAGGTTATGTCTAAAAAGGCTACAAGCAATTCAAGGTCTCGTGACTTATTGGCTGCTTAGGTTACCATTTGATTGCGTCACAGACATTTTGCCCTACTCACCGTAACCTAGTAATTTAATATATTAACCTAAATAGTCACAGGCATTGTGATGGAGAGGGTGTAGAACTATGGCAAATAGTACCTGCGCTAAAACGGATACCGTCCCTCTTGTCTGCCGTTTTCTATGGCAGCTGTCATAAAACATTCGTGAAAAGAACTGAAGACTTACTTGATATCATGACCTGGATGTTATATCACAATAGGACAATGGCGGGAAAGGCCGCTAGGCTACTAATTACAATTAAAACAGAAAGAATTGTGCACAAGTACTCACAGGATGGTACTCGCTGATAGAAACACACACACACATAGGATGAACACACGGATTCTTGAGCCATATTTGATTCATTTTTGAGGGTGTATTAATGTCTCATTATTTTATGCCGTTAGACTTAATAAGGGACGGCCAACTAACTATCTTAGCCTAAGTAAATGACACAAACATCCATGTTCATGCTGGGATTCGAACCCAGGACCTGTCTCACTGTAGACTGGCATGCTACTGACTCCTGTACAGAGGCTGGCTGTGTGTGTGTTTGTCCGTGTGTTTTTTTATAAATACATACATAAAAAAAACGGTGTAAATAGGAAAATATGGTCTTACCCACCCAGTTTCTCTCTCTTATACATGTATCTTCACTATATTAAAGTATTTATCAGTAAATAGTACGTTATGGAATTCTACACATAATGTGTGGTTCTCTTAATTCAAGTACAGTCAACTCCCGACTATCTGCACTGATGGAGGATGCCAATGCCTTGGATAATCCAAAATTGTGGACAATCAACTTTTACCCTTTTTTAGATCTCAGATTAGTGGGTATGCGCTAACAATCTCAAAACACAAACACTGTAATAAAAAAATCATGAATATCTTATTTATCCAAGTTAAAAATCTCATTAATCCATTCAAGCGTGGTACTAATTGTTTTGCCTACGTGAAAATACTTAAATCTTCCTCAAGCCTTTCAAAATACTGTTGCGGGCATAACACGTCAGTGAACACTATGCGAGTAAACACAGCGTGTATTTACAGATAACCAAATTTTATCGAAAAAAAAAATTTTTTTTACTACAGTATTTAAAGTGAAATATTTTGCGAGGATAATCCGTAAATCCGATAATCCGCACACGGATAATCGGGAGTCAACTGTACTTAATTGTTTGATTTCATTTTTTGTTACCTCTATTAACTGTGCACAACATTGTTTGGTTTTTCTGTGATGTAGATACTACTGCACATGTGGTGCAAACCTCCGGTAGCAGTACGTGGATGTTTCTTGTTGACAGAAGATATTCCAAGTCTGCTAGATGTTTGCTGCATCTGCATGGACACTGCTTACTTTGTTTGTATTGCAAACCACTGCCTGTGTTTTTAATATAGAAACTTTCTGGTCTTGACCATGTTATAGTTAGCTATAAGAATTTTAAAAACATTTTAGCAGCAGAATGTTGTAGTAATATATTAACAATCTTCTGTTCAGTATTTTGTTTTATATAGTGTTAATCAGCATGAGTTTCAGAAATTTGCTTATCTTAAAAAATATTTGTATTGTAGAAAACCCCTGCAGGTTTCTATACCTCCAAGATTTACACGTTTTTTTTTCTTCTCTCCCACAGACTGCTATAAACTGTTTCCTCCTTATATTAGAACTAATCCTCAATTCTAAAATGTTACTCTCAGGACTAGTAATCAGTGATAAAACATTGTCTAGTATTCATGTGGACCCTGGTACAATTCCTATGTCTGACTATCCTGGTTTCTGTTTTCCAGGGGTTTCCAAAATCTCTTTAAGCAAATAATGTGATACTGTAGTTCCTTGATACAGGCCTTACCTTCCAACTATGTATATCTGCTATGAACTTGAAGCCGTTTGGAGGCACATAAAACCTCCAAACAAACAGTAAATAAAATTTACAAAAATTTATTTAAAAAATATGAAATCAAACCTAAGTAATAAAACAAAAAGTTGTGATAAAATTATGTTACAAAGTAATTATGGAATCTGTCAAAATTAATTGGGGAATCGGAAAATGAGAGAAGATTGCTGTCAGCTACAGAAATATATGCTCATTATTCACAAGGGATGAGATATGGCATTACATAATTAGATGAGGGACAGAACAGACACAAACACTAAATCAGCTGCCCTCCCAAGGTCTCCTCACACTGCCAATATTCTGCACGCCTGTGTGGCATAGACTCCGTGAAATTATTTGTGATAATGCATTCTACATGGACTCCGTTTGAGTTAAGTATGAAGAGAAACTTGGCCACGACAGACTTTCAATTACCCACCTCATCCAGCTTGTCATCCACTAACCTAGCTCTGTGTGGAACAGAGTGACACCAGCAGACGGCACAGCATACACGTAATTAATTTTGACAGATCCCTAATCATTTTGAGCAGTGTATACAACAACACTTCAATGTAGAATACCTAGATGGTTCAAAACAGCGTGTGTTCTACAAGTAAGTAATTTATCACAAAGTGATGTTGGTGATACTGACATAGTCATGTATCTGTTAATTCGCTTATACAGTGGTAGTGAACTTCAGTTAAATTTAATACATATTCCTGAAGTATTCAAAATTTTTGTGGCTTGTATGTAGAAACCTATTGCTATAGTGATACCACACCTAGTAATGATTATTAATTAATACAGTACTACAAAAATTATGAATGAGATAAACCTGCTCTACTACTGAGCATTATGCTTCAGTCCTTCAAACTACTATAGAGGAAAATTGGAAAACCCATGGAACAGGAAAAATTAACGTGCTAGTTGTTTATAGCACTTTCTCTAGATTTTTATGTAGTAATTTGCATGTTATGTGCTATTTTATCTGCATGCACCTTAGCTTTTTTCTTTGCCTTGGCTATAGAAAACTATTATAATTTGTTATTAGTAGATCTCCAATTTTATGTTGTCAGACTAGGCTAATCAATTTTATGATGTGATTTTTGGGACGTACAACAAGAAAAAAAAACTGAAATTTTTCCCCAAATTAAGATAAAAAAAGGAAATCAGTAGAGAAATAATTTTTCTGCAAAAATGTTTTAATTTAATGTATATTTATAAAAATATCTCAGTTGTATGTGTATTTATGTGGGTATTTGTATATATATTTATATTTCCACGAGAAACAACTAAAAATTGACTTCGTTGTCACTGAAATTTATTTGTGTGGTGCTTAGGGTAAAATTTTTAATTTACTGTGGAACAGAAAGTTGTTAAGTTTTTGAGGTATCATTTCTTAATATATATATATATATATATATATATATATATATATATATATATATATATATATATAAAGCATCTGCGAGCACAGGTTTTTTAACTCGAGTCGAGCTCGAGCGAGTTTGCTAAAAAGTTCACGAGTTTCGAGTCGAGCTCGAGTTTTAATTAATACATATATAGAACTCTGTGATACAAATATTTATACTAATAATTTTTGATAATAATGTCTACAGATATTCACAACACTGGAATACAAATTTCTGAAGTAAGTTATTTTTATTTTTGGTAAATATGTAAGAGATGTACACACAACAATACAAATACAATCAAATATTTAAACTAAGATAGTCTTTGATAGCCTGAGTATGTCAATTGTCAACACTCAGTTACATACAACCCTGAAATAAAATAATAGGTATTTAAACTAATGAGGGTTGTTGTGCTGCCAGTTGGTGTCTTCAATGTTTTGAAACACTGATTGAATTTCGCAGACGATTTATCTAACTTTGAAAAAAATTCCAAATAGGAGTTTTTGTTGCGTTCACACTCATTTTTATTTACCTGGTGTTCCAATCCAGTATCAAGAAACACTCAAAATATGACAACACGAAAAACACACATCATGGCACAAACATAAAATGACGTCGTACTACGACTCCGGAGACCAAAAATCCGAACCGCACTACACGCTGGCTACAGAAGAACTTATTACTCGCACGTGTCACAAAAGTTAGGTTAGGATTTCGTTCATAGATGTTCATCAAATGCAAAGATAACGCACCGCAAAAGTTTCTCCAACTTGACCAACCAAAATTTCCGTCCAATACGAGTGTATTCCGATACCAGCACAAACGCGCTAAATGTATTCAAAACAAACTTCACGTCTCTAAAAACGTCTTGATCCGTGCTAAGTCCTTCTACAACTAAAATATATAACACTTTCCGAAAGTGTGAATGAATTACGCATAAAGCGGTGACGCAGCGATGCGCCAAACTTATTATTCAATATTTACACAACGTGAAAATAAGCCAATACAACACATTACGCATACCTGCCAACCTTTCAAAATAAAAATTACTACAATGCCTTGAAAAATTTAATTTACGCGTAAATTTTACGCTGCAATTTTTATAAAGTCACCTGTTCTACAAGTTACAGGCTACTTACAAGCAAAATTCTCTGCTTTGCCTATTTTTACCAAGAACTTTTAAAAAGTACAATAGTAGTGTTTTCTCAGCAGCCAATGATCTGTGACAGCCATAATATAAAATGTAATCTTTTTGCTGTAGACCTGCAACTCCATATCATTTTAGTGTGTAGAAATTGACACAATTGACAAAAATAGTATTCACCATTTATTGAATTTGACAAAAGACTTAACAGCCATCTTTCTGTACAAGCTGATCTTTCTGTAGAGATACATGAACTGCTGATTTTGCTGCCTTTAAAAAATCAACACTAAAGTCTTGCTCGTAGCACTTCATTTGGGCAGCCTGGTATTTAGCCAATAATATATTATTTAAAACACCATCAGACATGGATGCCCTAAAGGTGGTTCTGGTTTTTTTTACACCACTAAACACTCTTTCGCACTCAGCATTGCTATGAGGTATAACAAGGATTGAAAGCATGGTGAAAGCGAGTCTTTCAAATTTGGGGCAACCATAAAGTCCTTCAATTTTGCTGATTGTGGACCACTGTACATCCATCCTATCAAAATTTCATTCTCTAAGGGAAATTTTAAAAGAATGTAGTCACATGACAACTGAAAAAACTTTCTTACAGAACTAAAGAACAACACTTTTTGTGAAGATTTCAATGATTTAACTATCTCTGAGGCACTGCTGCCTATAACAATTTAATAATCATCTTTCTGATTCACTAAAATGTTGTATTTAACATCACAAACAGCAGTTGATTTGAAGACTGTTGGCTTCACAAACTTGATAAGCAAATCTTTCAAAAGTTGAGACAGCATACTTCTTAATTTGTGGATCAGAGGCTCTTTTGACTGTAGGGCAACATTTACTTTATCAAATACTGGTATGACATGCAACAGGAAATGGCATAGAGCTTTGTTTACATC
>PNEQ01000753.1:22161-41156 GCA_003012365.1 Medauroidea extradentata
CACGGTTTGCTCTTCTTGTCTCCTGGTGATCTATTAGGTACAGTTCACCACTTTTTGTAGAGATTATTACCTTATTTAAATCTTATGTTGAAGAGAAAAAAAACTGATGTGATATTTCAGGTACACAAAACACTCGAAGCACAAACACACACAAAATTGGGAGGACAAACACCAGGCTCCTTGGAGTGCAGAGCCGGGCTGCGGCTCTTTACCATGGACCACCACTAGGTCCCTCCTAGTTGCCCCCAAATCTCAGGCCTACACCTCAATATGTGGCTGGAAGGTGGTCTTAACACTTTGGCAGCTGTATGTTGTACACTGACATGCCTTCTGCGGTCTCAAATCTCCGAAAACAACAAAATTAAGTTCTACTATTGTCCATTACAATTTTTAAAAAAATGTACCCAGGAGCATACTCCTACTTAAAGCAAAAAAGGATGGTCTGGTGAGGCCAGTTACTTTACACTATCAAAAATGGCGACTAAAAAGAAAACAAAGTTGAAACAGTGCAGCCACTACGGTAAAAATGTATTTCTTTAGTACTGCACGTTTCTTTTTTCTCGCGCCATTTGAAACCACGCCAAAATATACTGAAATACATACGGTAATTCCTTAGCAAAAATTAGTAAACTGGGAAAAAACTAAAAAGCTTGAAATTCGTACAAAAACTGAAACAATTCGTAAAATCGTACAAACAACAAAAAATCGTACAAAATACGAAAAATTCGTACAAGTTGGCAGCTATGCATTACGTATAGAGTGCGCTCTAATGCGATGAAACGTATAAGCTTCTATGGTATTACGTAGAAGTGTGTTTCTCTTTGAATGTGCGTTGCCATGATTATTTACGTTTTTGCAAGATGTAAACAATCGACGAGTAACGTTTTGAAAGTGGTCTCTCTGGATTAAGGGATCATCGTCATGTGGAACAGTCATTATTTATTTATTTAACTACATGGTAATGTATTAAATGGCATTTGCAGGTTGGTTTATGTCATGTACACCTTATTTATAAACAGTACCAAGAAAAACTCGAAAGCTAGATTCTTTCCGAGGTTTATATTTCGAACTCGAGTTTTTAATACAGACTCGACTCGGCTCGAAAATTCGAGTACTCGCAGATACCTTATATATATATATATATATATATATATATATATATATATATATATATATATATATATATCTGCTTATGTATTCCAAAAAATGCAAGTGTAATTAATGTGGAAATTGTCAAATTGTGACATGTTAAGTAGTGTATCTAACATGTTAAGTTGGGTATCTACTGGTCATAGTTCTCCCACCCACCACACTTTGTTTAGATGGCTGGGTGTTATTACCAGAGGCAACATAACACTGCAGTAGTTTCATCCAATGATCAGTTTTAATTTTTAAGGGTCGATTGCAGAGTCTTGTGAAGAAATCCTTGAGGTAAAAGTGAAAATTAAGAGATACTGAGTAAAATTTGAGGATTTTTAATTTTTATTACAGTCAAGAAATTGATACCACATGCTTGGCAGAAAGGTAATTTCTGTTCATGCACAGACTTGTAAATATAACTAAAATGTACATTATTTTCTATTTGTAATGCTCAAAACTAATGTGAACAGTGATTTAATAATTTATATTTAGCTAATGTTTTACATACTGTAAAGTTCAAAAAATTCCAAATTAAAATTATGAAAATACATTAGGTATTTTTTATAAATCTGTCTTGTAACCAGTTTGATTGGAAGCAAACGTGCCATTTATAACACGACATTCCTTTATATAAATATTTTAAACAATCATAAATTATCTTGTAGATACCAGTGCAGTCTTTCATTTACACATCTTTATGTTCCTCAACAAAAATATTACCAACGAATTCAAAATAAGAATATTACCTTTTGGCATTCTAACCTCTATTTATGGTCACCAAAATTGATTTGCAGCTTGAGGACATCTTACGGAAATTCTGATGACTTCTTAAGAAATCCTCAGTTTTTGCTTAAATTTTACTCAATGTGACTGTGAAATTGGCAGTAAGATACATTTGTAATTAATTGTCTTTTAAACATAATTTTTTCACACCACACAATTTCGTCCAAAACTTTAATACATCTTTCATACTGTTACATTTTTCAATGTAAATTACTGTAAAAATGTACACAGTTTACCAGAAATCTGCTGTTCACATGACCTACAATCAAGAAGTGTAATTGCAGTATTTAGTATGTGATAATTTTTTTTTTTCGTTTTGTTTATTTTATTTATTTATTTTTTTCCTGTAGTTCCATAACAGCAATCCCGGTGATAGCAAGAACTCTATCCTAATGTCTTTTGAAGGTACTGTCATAAAATATATTCTTCCCAATGAAAAATTGTGATTTTATGAGCAGAAACATGTATGGTGTGATTATGTGAAGTGGTCTTACAGCAGTTTGTGACCATGTGAAGCAAGTTTTTGCTGTTATCTGTGCCACACCTCCCTCACCCCTTTTACATAAAACCTAATGGTGTCATGGCATATTTTTCTGCCTTGCTATCTCACTTCTCCCTCACGAGTCCTGCAAATACATTGTACTAGAAATGGAAT
The DNA here is from genome assembly GCA_003012365.1 of Medauroidea extradentata. Classification (NCBI taxonomy): domain Eukaryota; kingdom Metazoa; phylum Arthropoda; class Insecta; order Phasmatodea; family Phasmatidae; genus Medauroidea; species Medauroidea extradentata. The sequence goes on from PNEQ01000753.1 coordinate 24,740, forward strand.
CTCTACCTTTTCTTCCTTCCTTCCCTAAAGGTGATTCCGTATGGCTATGTAGTTGTTCACTGTAATTGTGCTGTCAAGGTGTATTTTAATTTATGCTTGGATTTTCTGCTGTGAATGATTAAGATTTTGGATTTCAGCATTGATTTTCACTGTAACTAGTAACCTGCTTATTTTATTTTTTTAATGTCAATGTTTATACAATTGTGTGCCATGATTATTGACAATATCCACTGCTTTTTGGATACTGATTATTCATGATGTAATTGTACAACATGTACAGCAAAATTAAGATTTTAGATATTGCTACGGTCAAAGTACAATGATTTTCCTACAATATTTTTAGAGAGTGCCGGCTACTGAATAATATGGTGACCCAGTAAGTCTGTATTTACCATCCCCTTGTTCCAAAAAATGCTAAAATCATTGAGCAGTGCGAAATTTTACTTGGCAGATTGCATATATGTTTGTCTCCAACATAAAAATTAAATTATGTATGAATGTAATTAAAAATGAAGTCAGAAGAACAAATTTATGCCCCAGCAGTATGAAAGTCACAGTCTTGTGCACGCTGTATCAACCAGAAAAGTGCTGGTATAGCAAAATATTTTAGGCCAAGAGTAAGGAGGGTTTTAGAGAGGAAAGTGACCAGTAAACATCAGAGCAGTATTTTTCAGTCAGTCTGCATTTGTGTATTACAGTAGACTCCCGGTTATCAGTATGCGGATTATCTGCGCAAAATATTTCACTTTAAATAGTTGAAAAAAAAATTTAAAAAATTTATTTTATTTATATGTTTTTTTTTTTTTTTAAATATACGCGATTTTGGATTATCCGAGACATCGGCCCTCTCCATTAATCAAGAGTTGACAGTACCTTATGTTATAGACTTTGTAACTAGCTTCTCAGTGTGGAACACCTGCTAAACAGGCATATTTTGTGTCTGGCAGCCTATAAAAATTTCAAAACTAGGGTTTTGCTTGACTAGGTTGCAGTGCGCTGTGCAGAGCTTCATGTAAATGGATTTATATACAGTATTAAAAATCACTCCCTGAACTTATACATGATGTCTTTATGAACAAATATTTAAGAATCAGTATATGCCTAGCAAGTTTCGTGTGTGCTTACGAGAATTTTAGAATCTCCACAAACTAGCCAGCAGATTAGTAACATGTTTTTTTTTGTGGCTCGAGCTTCAATCCACTAGTTGAAATAAAGACTTAGTAATACATGTATGCTGTGACTAACTTATGTTCCAATTAACCCTTTATAAAATGTAAGACACAGAGCATGTATAATGCCAAGTTTCAAAGCAATATGATGCCTTAACTGATTGTTCTGTGCCTCGGTGAACCATTGTGGTGCCTGAAATATGCATTTCTCCACAATTTTACATCTGTTTTACCCGGTCTAGTGGAAATCTCATAGAGCATAATTTTCTCCGTTTTACACTTTCCTGAAATTTATGTAAATTTTCCACATGTCCCAAAGAACTTCCGCTCAGCTCAGAGGACGACATGTCTATTTGGAACAAGAACTGCGTGTTTTGGCTTAATAATGGCTGACATATGCGGTTCTCTGCGACCTTGGCACATGTCCCATCTCGCCTGCACTACACAGGAGATGTGTTGCTCGTGGGTGCATAGGGCAAGTTAGTAGCATGACCACAGATGCTTGCTCAAAAATAAAAAGATGTCGTTCATTGATTTCTACTCTCTCACATACGCATGCACATGCTCACTCTCTCTGTACTGTATATTCTTTTGTTTCACTAAGAGTAATGACATTATAATCAATTTCACTGCAGATACAGAATTTCATACTAAAAATTTCTGGTATTTTAGTGTGTATTTTATCCTTGATGTTGGCTTACGTATATGTTACATATTTTTTACTGTTTTGCTAACCTTAAGTAAATTTAGCTTTAAAAATTTGGAGTTTTCATGAATCCAAATGTCATATGACATCACTGCCTCTGTGCTTTGAGTAGAATGTAACGCACATCAAAAATTACACAGCCATGGCGCCGCTGGCCAGTAGTATCACAGTAGCAAGTCTCAACATCTTATTGTAGCAGAAGTGTAAGAATCAATTTAAAATATTTTTAAAATTCAGGAAAAGTGAGGAAAAAAACTGGTAATTTTGCAATCCAGAATCAATAAATGCCCAGTTTATGAATAACACAATAAAACAATGGAGTTTTTTGTTGATTAAAGTGCAGTTAACTCATTTAATTTTGATAACATTTAAGAGTGATAAACTGTTTGCAGGAATTACCTCTGTAAAAGTGTGCAGAATAGCTCTGCTTAACTTCTAATGCTCAGAGATTGCCACGTCCTGTTGTGTAGTGCTCGTGACCCGTGTTTGGTATTAATAAGAGGTGTCGATGCTCTGTCTCTTACGTGATTAATGTTGGATGATTGGGTTCGTATTAAGTAATGTTGTGGTATGCCCGGCTAGTTCTAATTGAAATAAAATAACAAAGGAGTTTCTTTTTAAATCGGCCTAAGGGACTCACGCACTGCAGGTTGCGTCACGAGAGGTAAATACTTATAGTTTCTTTCGACGAAAAGAATAGGCGCTTCCTCCGGCGGCTTTTGATCGGTCACGACGTTAATTATGTTGCAGGTACCGGCCGCGATCACCCGAAAAGTCCACACTCCGGTGACCTCGAGTTTGCTGTCCATTGTCCTTACAAACCCGACGACGAAGATCCCGACACCTGTCCCCCGGAGCTCACACACACCCTGCTCGCCTTAAGACTGCATTGCGTCTCTCTCGCGACTTTTCTCTTAGTGCCCTGCGGCTCGTGTCTTTGCTCTCCTGGGCGGCGTCCCCTTCCCGCCCCACCGGACTCATGGGGGCGGGTAGGTTCCCCCGACCAATCAGAGCGAAGACCTGGCTCGAACATTGCATGCGTCCCTTGTGGAAGCTCCGTATTTATTTAAAATCAAATTAAACATGGGCACATTCTCACAGCAATTACAAATAAAACACTTAGCCTAATTACTACTTGCCATCTTCAATTAATATAATTCTAGTTCAAATTACGTACATTACACGGGGTCTGTTGGGGGAGGGGAAAAGGAGAATAAATGTGTAGGCGAGAGAGAAAGAGAGGGGATTGTATGGCACGGAAACAGGGGGAGGTCGGGCGCCCCCCTTCTAGGACCGCATGTGGTACGGCCCACTCATCAACTGCTCTATTGTCGCTAGACCGGCGGGCAATTATCACTCTTAAAAACTATAATCATTATACATAAAATTATCTTAATGTTACTAGCATATTTGAGTCTGTGACATTCCACAGGTTAAAACGATACCAGACACGGTACCTCTGTGATAATATTAGTAATAGTCATATTTTCTACTGTTTTTATACTGGCCTATCATAGGATCCCACAGACCCCTCACAATCAATACTGAAGTTAAAATGGATGGCAATATGTTACACATGACAATAAAGGCCCTTTCATTACAATCAATCATCATAATTAACCTAAACTACATTAATTTCTATATATAAAAGTATCAATAAAATAGGGCCGTCACAAGATGCAAAGATTGTAAGGATCGACAGCATGCAAGTACAGTGAAACCTCTTTATTTTTTTACACTATCTTACTAATTTGTGTATAGCACATACTTTTTTTTCCAAAAATAAGTAAAAAAAAATTCTGGGGTGTGCACTATACACAGTAAAAGAGAAATAAATGGCGGAACACGAAAGGTAGGGTAGTCGTGAGCGGCCCTCCGTTGTAGAGGGAAATTAGCAAGACAGTGTTATATCTTGCTCGTAAACATCCTCAGTCCTCCTCTTTTCTGTCAGCACCCTCTTGAGTCCGCTATTCCAGCCTTCCAACTGTGCATGAACTGTCATGAATGCGACATCTTTTACCTTCCCACACCACCGTGTTGTATCCTTTTCCCCCCTTCTACCTGGGCACACTATGGTCTCCTCTTCATGAGTGCTTTACTTCCACTTCCTACACTACAGGCTGTGTGGAAGTGAGAGAGCAAGATAATCCTGCTGCCAAACATAAATTTGCTGCCTCTTGTTTCCCCACCCTGTCGGCCAGAGGGGTAGGAGAAATGTACAGCGTGCTTCCCTAGCACTTTGACGCCATCCCGTCACGTCCACTTATAAATTACGTTAACGCTCTCCCCCGATTTTTAACACTTTACTATTTAGGCCTATGAACACTAGTATTCGCCCGCACCTTTGCCGATTGCCGTTTATTTTCACGTAACGATAATATTCTAGCATGTAAGAGTGGAAGACGAAGCTTTAATTGTGAAACAGTATTTACTTACGTCCAAGTGTTTATCCAGTGTTTATTTTCCATGTTTAACTGCCGTTGTAACATTTATTAACCTGTACAAGTGTTTGTTTACAAATACGGCCGAGTGCCTTACCAGTGATGCCAATCCCGTGCACGGACTCTGTAAATGTGCACTAAACAGCGATCACGGGAAATACGCACGTAAATATAAATTGTACTGTTTGTTATTGCTTAAAAATGTGTTTTATTATTATCTAAGTGTTTTTGTGTATTAATTATAGTGTTAAACGGCAATGCGCGCATTTATAATTCAAGTCGGGAAGTTTGTTTGTATATCAGAGTAAATTTGTGCCCAGAGAAAGTATTTCCTTTGTGCGAGTGTGGCACACCTGTAGATGCAGACGGCCTCGAGCGGCCGAGCGGCCATTTTGCTAACGGTACTTCAGCCCTTCCTGGGGGTATATAAAGAGGGCGCTGCGCCCAGATAGTCGTCAGCGGCTCTGCCTTCGGGCCGGGCCAGCCTGGCACCCCCGCCGGAGTGCGATGGCAGCCCCCTGGGCTCCCAACTCTTGGCACCTTCACTCACTATACACATTTCCCCTGTTGTAAAGTTATTGAAAGTTACAGAATATAGTAACCTCACCCCGGGATCAGAGAGATCGCCGTGTATTAGCAGTAACCCAGTCTGGCTCGTTAATCCAGTATCGTCGACGGCGCAGCACCTAAAGTAAGATGCTATTGAATGTTGTTGCAAACCTCTTGGGATCAAAGAGATGATCACTACCCAGTTTCGGCCACGAATCAGGCCTTAATCTTTGCCTAGTATTTGAACGGCCCGGAGTGCCACGTAGAATTGTATGCATCGTAATATGTCCTGTGGGCTTAGTGTTGTATTTCCAAGTTGTCGTATCATTGTTATTGTCGTATCCTGTTGCCGTATCTCATATTGAGACCCCAGTGTTAAAATGTATGTCATCAAAGTGTTATTGACATCTAACCCTGATTGTGGACCATGTACCAAAGCTAATGTTGTATTCATCATGCTGTGACAAGTACTGTAACTTGTGTACATGAATATAAACACCCCATTGAACTGAATTACCTTGTTTTCTCCTTTCATGAGATTAACCTGTGTACCAACCTTTGTATCTAATACAAGGCGAGTGATATATGCCTTTCCCTCTGTTATGTAAAGATGACACCCTGTGCTAGCGAGTAGAGTTTGTCCTTGCTGGCTCACTCAGTAGTCACTCGCTGAGTCGAGGATAACTCTATTACCATCTACTCTAGAAGAACCACACCAATGTCTCATGCTCTCTACCTCAAAGGTCTTCTAGATACACACACTGCTCGCATCCAGCAATCTTGCTTGCAACCCCGCACATCTAGCGCAATGGGATTTGCGTCAACTTGAAGTGAAGAAGAAATAATGAAGCATGTGCATGGTCAAACATCACATTGTTGTGCTGTGCCTGATTTAAAGACGTCTACAAATTTTTAATTACTTAAACATAATGTTTGTATTTTCTTACAAAGCAAGTTGGACGAGTACTCTGCTTGGCAATGTCGCATGTAAAAATACTTGACCTTGCCAAATTGTTTATATTTCTCTACCAGCTTGCCACCCCTTCATGATGTGCTAGACAATATGCAAGCAAAATAATACAGAAAATCACTGCATGGTCCGTCATTTACCACACATCCCTAAAGTAAGCAGTTTATATACCCAGCACCTGTAGTATTATTGCATACTGGCAACTTAAAATACACATCTGTAGCCCATGTTTCCTACTTGAAAAAAAAAAATGTGGCAATCCTATCCCCCCATACATCCTCTCTCACCTTAAAAGTGTGTTCATTTGTTTGTGTTTCCTCTCCTTTCCTATTATGTTGCCCATTTACATTCTTCCAAACCTCGTTTGTTTCCATGTAAGGCTGAGGATAACCAACTAAGGTCCAAGGGGTATGGGTGTGATAGTAGAGAAGAAGAAATACATATTTTTTAGAGACAGGAAGTGCTATGTTCCACCAGAAAGTTTGTCACCACTCATTGCATACAGAGAAATTCCGTGCCTTTTCTTAAACCTTAGTTACCGCCCTAAAGAAAAATCACATTCATAATGAAGTTAAGGTTCAGCATGAAAAATTTTTGCTTGCTCAGTGAGCATAGGTCCAGAAATGCTTAGTCCCTCGCTTCTCCTTTGTCAGAACCATTTCATCAAAGCCTCATCCAATTCGCAATTTTACTTGGGCGAAGTGTTTTTCGAATCTCCATTCCAGCTTTGGATTCACTGTCAACATAAAATTTGTACAGTTTGTCCTTTTCCTTTTTTACGTCATAAACTGTAGACACTCCTACACCATAAAATGTGCATATCGACTTGACAGAACTTCCGGCATCCAATTTTTTCAACATGTCTATCTTCTCTTGAATGCTTTGCAGTTTAGCTGTGTCGCAAGAACCCGGAATTTTCCGTTTACTTAACATAGTGAAACAATGAAACTATTTATAACATAAACACGTTTATAATAATTACCGTCCGATGTGAAAAGCAACTGCGTATCCACGCGAAAAGCAACTTCGTATTGACACAATGCACAGGAAAGACTGGCTGTCCGACAGATGTGTGCGTGTGGTTAGAAGGAATGTACAGTCTGGTGCAAGTAGAAATAGCCTCGTTGCAGTGCAGAAATGGCCTTGTTGCCACGCGGAAATGTTATGGAGACTTTTTTTTTTGTAGAAAATTAGTTCCGGATATTGGGAGTTCCGTTTGTGGGAATTACAGTTGAGGGGTGCTCTACTGTATGTTTCTAATGAGAGTGCTAAATTTTCCAAATTATAAAAGAATTTGGTCTTTTAGATAAACATACTGGCAAAAAGTTTAGCAGTTTTACGTATAAATGAAGGCATGCTACGACACTGGTTTTTTCACCATATACAAGGGCCTTTTGAGAGAAATAATTAATTAGTTTTTTTGTTACATTTTGATCTAATGTGAAGAATCTGCATTATCTCCATTCACAAAGTACAGTAGAACCCCGATTTAACGAAATGCAATGGGACCCGAAAATGTTTACTCTAAAGTCAATGTTTCGTTAAATCCGACTTCATACTCCCCTCCCCCTTTACTTTTTTTTTTTTTTTTTTTCAAAAAAAAAGTAAACTCCTCGGGCATGTTTTGTCCAAATTTAAGGTAATTTTAAAAAAGTATCTTGGCCCAAAACAATAACAAAACGCATTTACTGTCAACAGGTAAGACAGCCGTGAAAAGAAAAAAAATCTGCGATAAAACATTACAAACTTCCAGTGGGACGCTCGGCGAGCGTGCGCATGGTGAGCGCGGCATCAACATGTGAGAAGTGATGACTTAACACACCCGAGTCGTCAATATTTCCGTCTCTGTCCCGTCCGCTCCATCAACAAAATTAAGGAAATTACCAATAGAATGCAGTCGTGTGCAGCATGATTATTTACACTCGCGTCCCGTGATAAAACAAGCGTGGTTATAAAAAAAACATGTAATATAATTTATGCAAATTTTTACAACGTATTTATTACCGTAAGAGTAAATAATTTGTTTCTCCGATGCTAAAAAAACCGCTAGAGTATAAAGCATTTTTGCGAGCAGACCAACACGAGTTTGTTTCACGAGTGCGTCTTCATACAAGATACAATGACCGCCGCAGCCGCCGCGCATATTTAATTATTATTTTACCGTTGTCTCGAAAACTTTTAGTTCAGATTTCAATATGAAATATTTGTTTTTACTATTTTTCATGGGATTTTCCATAATTTTGTTGGTGGAGCGAGCCCAAGAGACGGAAATATTGATGGCTTGGTGGCGTTAGTCATCAGTTCTCACGTGTTGATTGTGCGCGCAAGGACGGCCGAACTCACCATGCGCACGCTCTAAGAACGTTCCAGTGGAAGATTTTTTGCCGATGTTTTTTTCTTTTCAATGCTGTGTCTTACCTATTGACGGTAAATGTGTTATATTCAGGGATAGATTTTAAGGATTTAACGGGACTGTCCAACGGACAGGTATAATTTGACACTTACCTGTCCGTAAGCAATTCCACCTGTCCAGCTTGCGTTAAAAAAATTCCAAGCTATAAACTTGATATATGCTTAAGATCATTACTAAACTCAAAACAAGCACGTTTTACGCTATTTTAATATTAATAATGGAGTTTTAAATATTGATTTAAGTGTTTTGAAGTAAATCACTGGTTTAATGAGCAGAAACCCACACGTTTGTAAACGAGCGTTCAACTTAGGCCATATCTTCGAAAACTTTGTTGCCTAAAAATGACCACAATCAAGTATCAACAACGCACGCATAAAATACGACTATTCTTACTTACCCGAAACAGGCTTTTAACAAAGCTTTAGGCCTAAAGTCTAAGATAATTAGAATTATAAAAACACCGGCTTCAAATCAACTATCACTGCCTACTATCACAATTTAAAAGCATCAAATAAATAGGTTACACGGGACACAATTTATTTATAAATTAAAATTTTTCCAATCATCGGCTCTCATGTAAACAAACATGTATGCCACCATGTTCTCTCTTCAGTCACAGCTAACCTATCACTTCACTGCCAAGAATGATCCTAAAAAAACTCCAAGAATGAAATATGCTTAAGAATATATAGCAAAAATTAAGAAATTAGTAGAAAATTATCACTAATTGTGTCATGTACGGCATCCGATTTCAGTGCACGGCATTGCTTCGGAAGTGGTCGTGCACCTTCGGCTTGAGTCGGCACCCAATGAGCATCGCTGCGAAGATATTCCACTATGCGGCATGTAGAACGTAGTGGAGCGTTACTACTGAAAGTTGCTACAGATACTCCACTTTGCCTTACTTACTTCGAAGACGTGAATTTTTCAGACATCATTGCACTTCTGTGGTTGCACCAACGCCGTACATTTAACAACCACGCCAAGTCGGAGAAATACCTGCGTGAAATATGTATTGAAACTGTAAGGCAAATTACTCCTGTCCGGACGGAAATTTGCCTGTCTCGGGCAGGCGGACAGGCGTTAAAGTCGAACCCTGGTTATATTGTTTTGAGCCAATATACTCTTTTACAATTACCTTAAATTCCGACTAAACATGCCCGAGGATTAAATTTTTTTGGAGGGGGGGGGGGGTGAAGTCGGATTTAATGAAACATTGATATAGAGTAAACATTTTCGGGTACCATGGCATTTCGTTAAACCAGGGTTCTAATATACGTCATTCTATTGAAAAATAAATAAACTTTATTGCTGTTTTCTTGCAAATAACTTCCAAAAACTGTCGTTGCGAGTGCAGGAATCTATATTGCCGGGGACGTTTTTGTTTAATTTTAAGCCAAAGGAAGGTCATATATCCGCTTCCAGTGTATCTGTTTATCCAAAATACTTCACTCTACTGAAAAATATTACTATTTCAATAAACTTTATTGCAGCATTCTTGAAAATGTTAACCCAAAATGGACGTTGCGAGCGCAAGAATTTACGTTATCAGCAACGTTTATGATTAATATTGAAGTAAACAAAGGTCGTTGATCCACTTCAAAGACATACTTTTAAAAAATAACACATTTGCTTTTCAAAATAAATGTGTATAATCTTATAAAAACACTTAACTTTTAGGCCAAAGACGAGTGAATGCTGATTCAATGATAAAAAAACAGTAAATGTCGACATTTAAGAGGTCGGGGATCGCAGAAAATTTGTAAAAATTCTAATAACGACATTATTCCCGGGAACCGTGAAGGGTCGTTAAATCGGGAGTTGACTGTATTTATTATAAGCAGATATTAATTTTACGATACATAAGAATTACAGCCCTATTGGAAATGAATGTAGTCAGTAAAAATATTGGTATGTATCAAGTACTGTACGAATACAATAGAACCCCGATTTTACGAGTACCAGATTTTACGAAGTAGCGATTTTACGAGGCTATCATCAGGAACCGTCAGAAAATCATTGATTTAAATAAAATTAAAAATTAGAAATAAATTAAATAAATTGCAGTTTTAACTATTTACAGCTTAACCTCGATTTTGCGACGTCCATTATTAATACAGTGCATGTTCCTGACAGTACTGTTGTAAAATTGAGGGTCTTGTTAAATCGAAGTTTCGCTATAATGGAAACCCCGATTTTACGACAGTATTTTCGGGAATTGTGAACTCTCGTAAAATCGGTGTTTTACTGTATTAGGGTATAGAAAATTTGTAAGCAATATCAGAATTTTTTACACACTAAAGATCAAGAAAATGAAAAAAATTGAAATGTCATTAACTAGCTGGCTGCATATGTACTTACTAACTACATACAGGATGTGGTAAAATTGCCCTTACAGGCTTTGAGAACCTACAGTGGAGACCAAGATGATTAGGTTTAGCACAGGAACTCGTGTCCGGAAATGTATAGTTTTACCGCTACACGCAAAATCACCACACACTAGGATAGTCTTGACAGTGGTAGTCCATATGTGATACCCCGATCACCTGATGTTCCATTAGACTACAAGTTTGCATGCTAGCCTAAGCTTAATTAACTGTTTTGCCGCAACATGCAAAACACACATTGCTCTCCCCGACTCTTGCTGCCTGTCGTCTGGAACCAGTTACAAAAGAGGCTCGATGTGACGACCACCGACTTCAACACAGATGTGGTACCTCCGTATCATGTTGTGGTATAATCGATCACCAATTTCTTGTCCTCCAACATTCATTGCAGCCATCACACGTGCTAGTAGATCTTCCACGGATTCCACAGGGGTCTCAGAAATCATGCTTTTCATGTGACCACACAGGTAGTAGTCTAGTGGGGTCAAGTCGGGGAAAACGTGGAGGTCAAGGAATTGGACCACCACGACCTATCCACTTTAATCCAAATTGTTGATTCAGATGACGTCGGACCGCAAGTGCAAAATGAGCTGGTGCGCCGTTGTGTTGAAACGACATGTTTTGACGCACATGCAGTGGTACATCCTCCAAGAAATCTTGGAGTACGACTTCAAGGGACCATAAATACATGTCACCCGTGAGCATTTTTGGAAGAAGGTATGGCCCATTTACACGCCCATCAAGAAACCCTGCCCAAATATTGAGACAGTATCTGCATTGAAACCCATGGGGGCGGGCAGCATGTGGGTTCGCATCAGCCCACACATGGCTGTTGCAAGTATTGTGAACTACTTCCCTGGTGAAGTGGGCTTCATCAGTGAATAGAATCCGCCGTGGAAAGTTGGGCTCATCCACGCAACAATGTAACAACCATCTGCAGGAAGAATGGAGTACATCCTCATTTAACTCAGGTTTACGGCGCTGCCGTGGAGCACCACAGTTGGCCCTGCTGGTGGTGAATGTACCCTTTTCAGTTGCCCGCTGGTACACAATAGCAAACAGCGAGTGCGAAAGTGTACAGTGGTGTGGATAACGCTCTGCATACAGCTGACGAGCAGCCCTGCCATTACAACGAGCTTCGCCGCACAATAACATCATGTCCGCATATTCCGCAAGCGTGTATTCCGTGGATAACAGCAACACAGTACCAATGAAGTACGTACACCTTGAATTGTGTACTGTAGTAGGAACTACGATGGCAAGCACAACAGCAGATACAAACGTCTCTGGGCGGATCACAAACTCAACTGACTAGCATGTAAACTTGTAGTCGAATGGGACATCAGGTGATCGGGGAATCACGTATGGACTACCCTAGTCAAGACTATCCTAGTGTGTGGTGCCGAAAACAGTGTACGTGGTGATTTTGCGTGTAGCTGTAAAACTGTACGTTTCCACGAGTTCCTATGCTAGACTTAATTGTCTTGGTCTCCACTCCTCAAAGCCTGCAAGGACAATTTTGCCACACCCTGTATATTGTTTCTATAGTCAAAACAGGAATGTATGAAAATGAATAAACAACTTTACGATCTGTAATATTTATTTGATGAATCAATGCCTCAATTATCATCTTCGGGTTCAGAACCTGCCTCGCCATCTTCTACATTATAAACTTGACCCTCCATTTCCTCCTCTTCGTCATCGTCACCAGCAACTTCAGCATTCTCTGCTTCTGCTCTCTCCATTTGGCGTGCCAGCTCTGCCTCGTCCGTAGCAGTCACAACTTTTGGCTAGTAAATCAATGAATTTGTCAGTACCATACAAACATTAGATTTTACAGACTACACAACTAATCAAGAGAAAGAAGTTATTAACATCACTTATTTTAGTAGGACAAAAGTATGGTCTTGTTCTGCAATCCTTGAATGCTCCCTTGGGTGTAAATAAACTGAGGTGAAGATGGAACATTATTATGCCTTCCTGAAATCAATCGATGATTACTGTTTTTAGAATAATCCAACAGATGAGTTAGCAGATGAAACTAATTTTTACCTGAAATCAATCGATGATTACTGTTTTTAGAATAATCCAACAGATGAGTTAGCAGATGAAACTAATTTTTACCTCTGTCGGAAATAATTTCCTCAGCCAACAATAACAATAAAAATGAAAGTGCCATAAGCAAAAGGCTTCAATTTTTTAGGACTTTCAAATGAAAGGCATTTGGAACAAATGAAAACATGAAACATGTGTTGGAATGCCACAAACTGCAGCAGAGTCTTCTTCAGAAATTCCATCTGAACCTCAAGAAGTATAAATTCCTACTTGCCACAGTGGACGAAGAAATAGCTGTTCCAAATGCAGGAATGAATGAACAAAATAAAAAATAAAATGTTGTTGACCTAAGTACCCTACAAAGGTAAAATATCTGTAGTGACATCTGTTTACTACCTGCAAAAATGGAAAATAAAAAAGTTATAATATATTTTTTAACTCTAACTACGACAATACCACCAATTAATTCAACTTCAATTGGTTTCATATACCACTGATTCTGGAGCTAAGGTTTTGGAAATTACAGCCTACAGATCAACTGGATGAAGCTTCCATTTGTTACAATGGACAGAAAAACATTTCCCAAGTGTAGGGATCTCAAAAAATTTATTGTAAAAAATATGTCCATGTATTCTTCTCTTGAGGATGCGTGAACAGTGAGTGGAGAGATTTTGATCTGCACTTAACACCTAGGTCTTTAGTGCTGGTGACAGGTTTAATTTAATCTATAATTATGTTGGAGAAACAATTTCACAGGTATCCTATCCTGTAGTTGTATTAATGTATAAATTACTTACAGCCATTTGAACAGTAAACACTCCACCCATATTCTTGATAGTTTTCTCTATTTCAACAATGGCTTCTTGGAGTGCAGCCAAACCATCTTGTTTCTCAGGTGTAGAAGTTGTCATAACTGAAAATGATACCCAAACAAATGTACATTTCAATAAAAGTTTTCATGTGTTTGTACTTTGTCATTTCACAGCTACAAATTTAAGGGACCTCCCTAGATAGACTTCATTTGCATGTGCGTGACAGGAGTTGTAAGAGTACCACTGACCAACCTATGTAATGTATTATTGTCTCTCCATGCAAGCCACTCAGCAGGTGTTTAGTGCCTATTATTCTTTTTCCTATGGGACATTCAGTGGTGACCACATTGTTTTATTTGTGGGCAGCATAGTTCAAAGACTAGTGCTTGTTTCTATAGTTGTGTTTTTTGAATTCAGTTGCTATTTTCTCAGATACGGCAGTGTGGAAAAGCCATTTATGGCCATTTTGAGGAGCCTGAAAACGATGTTGCTAACAAATGTGCCAAACTTTTAGAACTATTGCAACATTATTCAATGTGTGTGTTCTTTTCGTAATATATAAATATAACGTGCGTTGAAAAGTTTAGTCAAAAAATGAATAGTCGTAACTCGCTGCAAAAAAAATGAATAGTCGTAACTCGCTGCAAAAAAAATGAATAGTCGTAACTCGCTGCAACGCGTTTGAAGTGCAGGTATGGAAGCCCCTTAATGCTGAATCTATGTACAATACTTCCTTCTTTAAACAAAGAAAGAAATTTATATATTTCTACTTAATATTTAGTTGGATCCTGACTATACGAGGCCATTCTCAGAAACTGTCCAAAAAACTTAGGGGAAAATTTTTTTTAGCAAAATTGTTAAGAATCAGTTCCCAGACTGGTTTTCAAACACCCTTCGGATCTTCATAACAATCTACAGTAGAACCCAGTTAAAACTATTACTGCAAGTAAAATCATCTTATTGGGTTACACCATTTTTCAAAAAAACATAATGCTTTCACTTTCTGCTTATAACAACACAAGTATTTTTTGTTTCTTGCATATAACATTAGTATTTACTCAGGCAATAATCACAACTAAGGCAAAATTTTTCTTAACATGGTTATTTTATATATGATAACACACTGTGGATTAAAGACAACTACAAACAAGTTTACGTTTGAGTGAATGTCAGAAGAGTACATTACAGTGATAATAAAGACAATTCTAAAGATGACAAATTATGAACCTACAAGAGACAAATATGAGAAAGGCTTAACCAAGTCCGGATAACAGAAAATTCCTGATAATAGAATATGTGATCATAACCTCAAAAGTCAAAGTTTACAATTTAGTAATAACTTGCAGACACAAAGTGGTATTGCTGTAAGAAAACAAATGTGTTGGTTCTGAATGCAGTGTACGTATTTCAGCACTAATTTAAAAACACGTCATATGACAAAAATATTTTTTAAAAATTTCCTAACAAAACACTTTTTACAAAAACATACACACACAGTACACACAATTATTTTCTTTTTATTTCTTGATATTGTTGATGGCCAATTTTTCAATTACATCCTCATTTTTAGGTTTTGATGCATTTACACAGCGATCCAATTTTTTTTTTTGCAACTGAACCTTTTGTAGTGTGAGGACAGTCCTGGATCTCGTGTTTTTTTTTTCCACATTGCATATAATTTTTCCTTTTAAACTTTTACATAAAACATACGTACACTTGCAAATGCAAATTTCTGGGAACATGTGGTTACTATCAAATTTACTGCCGATTATAAATAAAAATGCCACAACTGGTTCAATACAAGCGATGTCATACTTTGTCAGCACGAATGACGCTATGTAAAATTTTTACTTCTCAGCCGCTAGGCACACTACGTTCGCTGTCAAGTAATGTGTTTGTAGCCTTCGGCACAGTACCGGTACTTTGAAGCAAGTAATATCCACTGCAATAAAAATAATTCAGATTCCAAAAATGTTGTCATTTAAGTTACGTATTATAAAATATGTCCATTATTTAGAATATTTCGGTATTAGATGTCTAGATAAAAAAGATTACTGTGTGTAATAATCATGATTCTGATGGGACATTAACTCCAGCACCACTTAATCAAATTTTAAGCTGATTTACTGTACATAAACTGTGAAATTGAAAGTTACTTTTGCATAGTATCTATTTAATGATCTAAAAATATTGATTCCTTATAACATTTTCCTGCATATAAATTTTTTTATATCATTCTGACTCTCTATTCACTACAGTGGGTCATTACAGGCATACATTTACAGAAATACATACAGTACGTCCTCGATTAACGGACGGGTTACGTTCTCGGAAAATGTCCCTTATACAAAACGTCCGTTAATTAAATCAGATTTATTTTTCGCAGGCAACAACATTTTAAAAAAATTTAGGTTCTATAACATTGCAAAAATGCACGCATTTTGCGTAATATCTCAAAAACGGTGCACAGCAAGGAAAATTTTTACGGGACAAAAGTAGTTCGCAACAAAATAATGAACAAAAATCGTCTCTACAAATTTTCCCGTACTGTATCTACAGTTTCGGAGATGCCTTTACTTTATTCTCAATGTGTAGTAGGCCTTCAGTACTAGTACTACATATATTAACATAAATTTAAAAACATTTTCGGCTACAACCTGTGTTTATTTTTACGTTTCGTTGTGTTTGTAGACGGACAACACGAAAGGATTTAAACACATTTAAAACCATTTTTATCAGCAATTAGTCACGCCGCACCCGACTATTACTGTAAGACACATGGCACGATCGTTTCACTTTTTTAAAGTTACGTTCGGCAAATTTATTTAGAAAAAAATAGAAGCCTTTTACAAAAACATATTTTTGCTCTAGCCTACAAAATAACATGCAACATTTACGAACTTGACAATTTAAAT
>PNEQ01000753.1:41256-56889 GCA_003012365.1 Medauroidea extradentata
TTTCTTCCATAAGGATTACACAAACAATTACGAATGATGATGCAAACTATTCCGTCACAATAGTATGTACCGCACTCATAAATTGGCAAATATGCTGAAGCACTGGAGTTTTAAATCTTAAGAAATGCATTTATGCAAAAAAAATTAAAACTGCTACGATAAATTATAATAAAATTCAAGTTTCTGCCGTAAAAGGTAAATTAATGACTGTCATCTTCACTGCCAGACACGTGCTCCTTGTCAGCTGAAACAAACAATATTACACAACTATGAACTTTAAAACTACTGCGCGTAACTCCCATCTGGAACTGTGTACGTACGTATGTAAAGAGTCACGACTAAGGGGAAACTAGTCAGCCACAAAGCCGCTTGGAGTTAGGGTTTCCTTCTCAAGAAAAAAAAAAAGATTCTCGGTTTTCAGTATCACCACACGTGTTGACAACTGATACCCGCGCGCCCAACCCCATGTTACATCCCTCAGGCCACCTGCTCGGAATGGTATGTAGGTCTTGAGGAAGAGAGAGGGGCAAGCACTGTTGCCAGATGTACGGAAGAATGTAGCGCGTCGTGTGTCTTTACACATCGTAGCCTGTACTACAGGCTGTTCGGAAATATGGTTCCTGCTTCCTAAAAAATTAGCAACTCGGAAATGTCCGTTAAAGCAAGTTTTGTGTCCGTTGTTCGAATTAAAGGAAACAAAATGAAATGTCAGTTATTACAAATGTCCGTTAAACGAATTCCGTTAAACGAGGACTTACTGTACATATAAATGGAAGCAACTTAATGTTTTCAGCATATGGGATCATATGGTGGTCACACTTATTTCCCTGCATATGTATCCTCAAGAATATAAATTGAATCTGGAAACTCCACTCTCCTTTCGTAGTAGATGTTCATTTATTACCCCATCACGTGTTCATCAACACAACATTCATGGTGGTTGTACGTCCCTACAATTGACAATAGAAAGGGGGGGGGGGGAGTGCTATACTCATTGTTCTTTATTTAGGTCTGGCTACCTGTACCTCCGAGCTTTTCTGCCACTTACATTCCACCCTGTATCTAGAGATTATTTGTCCATCAGCAAGTCATCTATGAAGTCAAGGTGCTTGGAGTGAAGTGACAGGAAGTAGAATAAAGAGCACTAATAGTCTGCTGACCGTGGAGTTACTGATTCTCATCACATATTCTTTCTTCCTTATTCTGTGTTTTAAGGTACACGGTTAACCTGAGTAGAATAAAACTTCAACTTCAGTAATTTTAGAAGTGATTTAAGTGAATTTTGCTTGCATCCAAAACATGACCTGAGTTTGTTACTCACATGTGTTCAATCACAACCTGTCTAAATTATGTTGATCAAACATTCTGGTCGCATGATCAATAAAATAAAGCTAACTCAAGCAGGTTACTTTTCGTAAAAACCTTTGGTTTGCTTGTTTCACATAATGTTTAGTGCCATCTCTTTTTATGTGCTAAGTCTAAAAATAAAATTGTTATTATTTAAACTTTGCTGAAAAAGCTGCGGCAGAAAATTCCAACATCAAAAATTTTTTTTTGCTAATTTTTGTCACATGAACAATTGTCAAACTTCTTGGAAATAAAATGTGAGATATGGTTACGTTCATAACTAAAAAGCAAATTTCTTTAGGTGGCTCATTTCTGAAGCAATTTGGTATGAAATTTTTAAACTATGCTTACTTCCTGAAAGGTTATCTAGTGATACAAATTTGTGTTATGTAGAAAAACTGCTAACTTAATGCACAAGCATAGACGTGAGCTGATAGATGCTTGAATCACTCTGTGAAAAGCTTCACAGGTATTTTTCACAACGCTGGTCATTTATATTGCCTGGTGTATGAAAATTTAAGTTCACTACGTATTTTGAAAATTTTAGTTATTTTTTATAGTCTATAATATATGTTTTATGAGCAGCTTGTCTTAACTGAGTTAAAAGATTAATTGTTTTTATGTTAAATGGCATTTAAAATTACAAGCACTTCAGTATTCTCAATCCTGTAATGTTACTTTACAAGGTACAGTATTAAAATGTTGTAAATCATGGTGGAATCACTTAGGCACAATAAAGCAGCATGACAGCAGTGACAATAAAAAAGGCGCATGCCAATCTGCACCAAGAATTCTCTGGTATCAACGTAACAAAAATTACGGACTCGAGGTGAATTCATAAAAGAAATTATACTGATGTTATTTGAGTCTGACTTTAACATTGCATCCAAATGTTGGTGAAACTGTTGAGTTGGTAGTAAACATAGTTTATTTTAAAAGAGAAAGTTTTATTGGTTATCATAAGCAAATCATAACCTTTTCAAGCAAACATGTAATTGTGTCTTTATTTCTAGATTTTGAAATGCCAGTGACTATTTAAAATATATTACAAATAAATAAAAAAAAAACTGAAATAATGTAAACATCGGTGGCCTTCGTACTAGAGGTCAGGATGTAGTGGCAATTAACTACCTATTTACATGTAATATTTATTTAGTACTTGTCACGTGGCAACCAAACTAGTGTTGCAATAACGAGAATTTTTAGTGTCACGTTGCTTAGGTCACGTCGTTCTGTTGCGCCTTTGTGATTTCACTATTATGCAGTTATAGAAGGATAATTACTTTGTTACAATCACGACCATGCATACAATTTAAATTTGATTTGTGTTTGGCTGCAAAAAAAAAATTGCAATACAGAATTTCGTAAAATTGAGTGACTGGAGAGTACATACCTAAGCGAAACTACCTTGCAAATTCACCATAGAGTTTTTTTTTTAATTTATAATAACTACTCCCATACTAAAGCCACATTGTAAGATTATATTAAACCTGCAAATATGTCAAAGAATGAATATCATTGCATCATACCTAATAACTGGATGAGGAATTGCATTACCTGAACAAAAATTATTACAGTAATTTAGTCTACATTCCTTTAAGACAGATAAACTGTCATAATAACCCTAGTAGATAGCCTACATGTTGGCACACTATATTACTTAAGTTGTTTACCAACAGGGAAAGCAAAGAAAAAAAGGCAGGAATCTCAACCTGACAGAGAATAAAGGAAACCAGGATTTCAAATATCTGAGATATTTTATATGTGCTGTAGTAGTTGTTTATCTTTCAACATTTTGGTTCAGTCTGTTAATGTCCACTCCGAATTTGGGGTGGGTTTTTATTCTGAGATGGCTTGTGCATACGCACGCATACACACACACACATTCTCTCTCTCTCTTTGTGTCCATCTCTCAGTCTGTCTCACTTTCTGAATGTGCATGTGTGCACATACCTGTGTAAAAAGGAAAATAAAAATGGGAATGTAAGAATTGAAGAGCACATGGCTGCTAGTTTCAGTGCTGTGCCTCTTGACAACAACCATGTGGTTGGTAAGTCGTGGGGATGAACAAACAGGTTGGGGAGGACATAAAAGACAAGAGAGAGGAAAGATGCAATTGGCAGGAAGAAAAGTGAAAGAAGAGCAAGAGACTGCAGCTAAAGGGTCTGTACAGAAGGAAAAGAAAAGAAGAGTGGACAAAATAAACCATAGCTAGGCAGTGACTAAATTCTTCACAACAACTATACTCGTAAAAACATATTGTAAATTTGGTGTGATTGTGTAGTTTTCGCTGTTTAATTTACTATGAGTGAAAATAAAATAAAGGATATTGAGCTAAGATCAAAGTTTTCAATAAAAGTACGTGAAGTAAACTAAGAAAAACAAAGGCTGAAATCACACAATCACAGCAAAGAAATGACTTTACTGCACTGGGTCACTGCACCAGTCCACACTCAATAATGTACACGCATACCACAGACACAGCTGTGGACATCAATTACTACTGTAAATTTCTAAAATATGAAAGATCAACAAGACTCTGTTCTCATATTCTACATGGTATAACTGCCAACAAGGGAAGCAATGCGTAACCAACCAATGGTATGTCACATATAAATAGTGGTCCACATTGAATGTTCTGTTACATCAGCTAACTTACAGAAAAAAAAAACTCTAATTTTTACTAGTCAAGCTGGTCATGCTTTGAACCTGACTACCTTCCCCACTCTGGCCACTGGAGGATCTGTCTTGGAGTTTGGCATCATATCCAGGAGTTTATCAGAGACAGTCGAAGTCATCAACCAATGATCAATATACACCCCAGAGTGCCACTATGCAACTTCTCAAGTTGTAGTTCACAGCTTTAAAAACTAAAAATATGTGTACACACACACACACACACACATATATATATATATATAGTATATATAGAGTTTGTTTGTTCACCAGACACATGTTATTCTGCCAAAATATTTTTCAACGAAATTAATAAAAAAAATTATTTCGGATTTATTGACTTCTTAAAATCTGTCAGTGTCGTAACGGATTTTACCAGTAAATTATGTACCACACACTCTTATTAAAAACCTCTAATACTAACGCTAACTTGACAGCACGCTGCCTTGTAGGCGACTCAAATCACTGGTGCTACTTATTGTACACAGACACTCTTTCTGCAGTTTTATTGGTTCTGTTGTCGCAAGCGGGAAGAGCAGGTACAGATGCCACCTGCAAGGTGTAAGCATGCACATTTTTTACAACAAAAAAACTATAAAGCACCCAAACCTGTAACAAAAAAAATGTACACATACCATACAGAGGTGGTGCAATGAGATTGATTTTTATGGGCATTTCTTCAGTGGAACACGCAAGTCCTGCCCTCAATGCTGCCTTCACTGCATCTATACCCTCGTAGCCATAGCATGCCACTTCAATATCAGAGCGAATCTTTACTGCCTGTGATGTCAACTTCCTCTTAATGTTATTGAGTAATACTTCCTGGGTTTCCTCATCCAAACCACATTCTGCCAGAATAGAGGGGTCCCTGCATAAACCAATAAATAGTTTACAATGAAATAAAGGTAGATTCTTCAAACCAATGAGCAAACTGCTCATAACAAGAACACACATTTTTCAATAGATTTATGTGTCAGGTTGCTGGAAAAGTGTTCTTTTTTTGTTTCGTTTCAGGTGAATGTATTCAGCTATAATGAAATTTCTATCCCTACTAAAATAATTATGAATACTTACTATAATTTCAAACTATAAATACCAGACTTTTATTTTTAATATGTATAACTGAACTTTCATAATTATTATTTAAAAAAAAAAAAAGGTTGTGAATAGTTTTCAACTATATATACTGTCACATAGCAAATCTTTTGATAAAGATAATCAATCTTGTCATAGAATCTATTTAAATATATTAATTAATTGTGTGTTATTTACTTTCAGGTCACGTACACTACAGAAAAGCACTAAAGCTACAGAACGCAGAAAAATGAGCACCATCAGCACCAACACGATGTTAAGTTTGTAACAATATCATTGATGAAAAAAGGCTTAACACAGAAATACGTTAGTAAAACATACACAAATTGTATAGAATACTGTGTATCAAGTTAATAGTCACAGAATAGAAATTTTAAAATTTAACAGTTATGTATTAAGGTTATGCACAGAGAATAATATAATTACTTTGTTTTCTACTATGTGTTAATTTTTTTGTATACCAAGCATTTCAAAATTAGATACAGTACCACACAATAAATTATGCTACCATAAGCGACAAAGGGGAGCATTTCCATTGTTGTTATCGTACCAGCTCTCGGGAGTACAGGAATGTAAACGATACCATATGAATTCCAGTGATTGTTTATTTAATCACTTGTAGTGCCCAAGACACTGCCATTAGTTTGCATATCAATTTAATATTTAGAAATGCTAAACATGACGATTCGAAGCTCAACACTATAGGATAACTACCGTAATTCTATCAGAAGTGACGTAAACTAACTTTCTAACCATTCTTATTGTATCAGATCTAGAGGCGTGCAAACAAATCTATGTGGCATATGAGACATTGATTTAACTAACGCTTATATCTTAATAATGTTGTTTGTATACCAAGTATACACTTAGCAGTGTTAAATGTGACATTACTTACATGTCAATTTACTCAGAGATTATAAAAATGGTCCTACTAAACTGCTGCGTAACCAAACATCCATGAACTCCAACCTCTTGACAATTCAAAGAGAAAGTGAGTATGATAAAATCCACATTTTATCGTTTCTATTACTACTTATTTATTATGTAACTGTGCCATACAACAGGGGGATGGAAGCTCAATGGGTCACAATACTAAAGTGGTCAGGACGTAGTACATTTGGAAAATACAGATATGTCACTTTTGTAGCTCTCCTTACTGTATAAAAGATCATGTTAACTTTCAGAAGTTAATAAAACTAAAAGTTTAATTTGAAAACACATTAATTATTTTGAACATTAATTAATTTATAATATAGAAACCATTATTTTATAAACATTTAATGTATAATCCTTCAAACGACGAGTGTTGATTTTTGTTTGGCTGACTTGCTGGTTCCAGCAATGTTGTATTTGTTCGTTCAAGTTATTTGTCATAATTTTGTGTAATGGTTGCATTCAGTGATCAAGAACTGTGTTTTCGGGTGTTCAACTTTTTAAGTAAGCTGCACTGATGTTATTTACGTAAGGTGTACAAAGTTACATTTTACGTAATAACTTCATTGAATGGAAATTAGTTGCTGATGTAGCTGTTATGTATGTAAATATAGGTGGTAAATATAGTTTTATACATATTAGGTAAATACGTTGGGTCGGGACATGTTAGGTTAAGGATGGAAGGATGGCACGAGTGCGCCAGTGCTAGTGTGAGATATGGTGGACTAGGAAGGCCTCGTGAACAACCTGAGCTTTAAGCCATGCTTAAAGCAGTGTACTAATATCCGGTAAGGACATGGACTACGACACACTATTAGGACATCGTGAACTCCAATCTAGACAGTCGGATCGGTGAGTGTTGCAAGTAATACTTAACAGTAGCAACTTGGAAATGGCAGATGTAAGCTTTGAACATTTGCATACACCAGTCGCCTCGTTAAACAAAAACTACCTACAGTTTACCTCAAAAAGTTGTAGCAGTACACACGAAATAACAGATCTCATTCGAATAACCCATTAATTCGCAACAACCCCTAACAAAAAATATGTTGAAATAAAATCTAATACATTAAGGAAACTGGTTCTTATGATACAGCAGACAACACGATTTTCATAGCAGAGCTTCCAGCGGAATGTACACAGACAAGAGCTGCTTAATGTACTATATTTTGGTATCGCCAAATAGTCTTGACATACAAGTATATCATCTTTGCCATACAATATGTCCTGTTTATACCTACGCACATATAATAAAAGAAATAGCAAAATAAAGTTAACTGTTATATCCTACATTAGGGCAGCTGCTGCTACTCTAAATTTGAACAGGGCAGCAAAGAGCCAGCTTTGCTACCCCATATTTAAACGTTCTTCTCTATTGCAGTAATTTAAAAATTAACTATGAAAAGCCATATTTTGTGAATAGCCTGCATGAACTCTGTTGCCGCTTGTTAAAACCTAGGGAAAAGAAATAACATGTACAGAGAATGTTTACATCTAGTTTCGCTAATGGGCGCTATTGTCCTGGAGTTATTCAAAGGAGCTTTGCATGTACTGATTGTCGCAAGCCTGGTGATGACTTCTCCTCACTCCCCTCCCAGAGATAACCAAGCAACTAAAAGGAGTGAGTATTCACATTGTCATGGAATCATGTATACAAATGGGTGTTAGAAGAGGGGGGTCTGCCCATTCCCCTGCCCTGACTCCTTTATACAATCAAGACAAGAGTGATACAGTGACACTCACATCCTGTTTTACAGTTTCTTGACTGCAGTGTTGTGTGCATGTTGGTATTATATTGTTTTGTCTTTATCGAGTGCGCTCTTAAAATACTTTTTACTTGGAAACATTACACTTTTAAGTCATATTTTAAAAAATTAGTAAACACAAGACACAGCTGCATACCAAGAGACTAATATGACAACTTGGTAGACTATTAAGGCTGTTTGATATTATATATGCATACTAAATACCTTTCAAATATCCAGTCATTACTTCCCATACAGTTTAGTCATACAAAAAAGGCTGTTCCAGCCACTTCTAACTGTGAATAAATATTAAGGGAAGAGACTAAGGGATTGCATGTTTATAAAATTCTTTACTCAAATTTTAATATTTTTACTAGTAGTAAATTCAATGTTTAGGCACACAAAAATGCTTAAATAGTGCTATTTTGCTCCTTGGAATATCAATTTTCCCGGGGGAGGATATTCAGACCCCTGCCCTTGGTTTCAGGATGTCAGTACACTCCCCTACATAGAATGTGCATGTCGACAGTGTAAGGAAGTGTTATATTTACCTCACTGTTTTATTTTTCCGATATTTTATATTTTTGTTGTTAAATTGTATTCAACAAATTTTCCTTGTATCTTAAGAATAATTCAGAATCTAAATGACTAGAAAAATTCACCATTATAAATATAATTTATACCAATTCTGAGAATTGATATAGCCACATGTTCAATGACAATGATTTTAATAACTATTATTTTTATTTAACATATTTTTCAAATGTTTTATAAGTATTCATTACTGGTAAATATTAAATAAAATGTTCTCAGGATGGTTAGTTTTATTGTGAGACGTCTTAAAATTACATTTTCAAATACCTTTTCTTGCTACTTCCTATCTTACCAGAAGTAGGGCCTTCATCCAGGAGACTAGTGGTAGCTTCAAAAGGACATAAGACATTATTTTTTGATCACCCAATTCAATTATCCGCGATTTATCAGTGTCAACGTAAAACTAGGAATTGAACTAGGCCACCAATCACCAGTTCTAGTCTCAGGGAAATGGCACATGCAATGAAGAGGTTCTAATTTTTAGGCCTATTAGCAATTTTGGCGATACATCAAGAAATCACAGAGACTGATGCCGGCACCATGGAGCTAAGCATCAATATGAGCTCTGATTTAAGACTGCAATTTACCATCGCAAAACATAGCTCATTTTCTGAAAAAATCATATAATTGAAAAAATTAGGTTGAGCCTAATGTAGTTAGTTAACAGTATTTTCACATTAATTTTAATTATCTTTAACTGATTTTAAGATGCGTTAGTCAATATACAAGTTTTGGGCATTTACTATACGAAATTACAGAACAATAGTTAACTGAATTCATCCCAATTTCTAACAATGACTCTCAGTTTTGAACAGCAAGGAATAAATTCATACTGTTAAATTAACGCTTAAACTTCCCACAATCTCACAGAGTTAGGCAATGAGGGTTATTTATAATCGTCCAACAGCCAGGTGGCATTCAAAAAGTACCTGCTAATTATCCAATTTACTTGTATAATGTATGTATGCTAATATTTTTTTGACACAGAAAAGTAAGAGAAAATAATTTTCCGTAATGATAGGACAGTTATTACAAAATGTATTTAAAACATCTGAGATGGTTAAGTGCCTCTAGCATCAGCATTACATATATTGTATGTGTATCATAATGCTTCAAAAAGTTTACATAGGCTCATTATTGTTTGTGAACCACCTTTCTATTAGATAGGAAAGGTACGTGTTCATAAATAATTTGCCTGTCTCTAACAGGTGGACAAATGTTACAAATTCAAACCCTTATCACACACCACTTCTTCAGATCTCAGTACCATGAGATTCCAGATAATGCCAGAAAATCTAACAAAAATTATATATCAATGGTCAAGGCCAGGCATAAAAAATTTCTTGCATCGCATCACATCACACTCCCAAAAAGTAGGATCCACTAATCAAAACTTTGGCCATAACATAAGTAACAGAATTACTCTAAGTCAACTTCTACACGAAGTAGACTAGATCCCATAAAAGTCTGTAAGATTTTTGAAGGAATGACTTCATTCTCCAGGAAACAGAAATAATCAAATTCATCATGTTTGTTAACAATATACAAAGAAATACTTGCAAAATTAAAAAAAAAAAAAAAAAAAAAAAAAAAAAAAAAAAAAAAAAAAAAAAAAAAAAAAAAAAAAAAAAAAAAAAAAAAAAAAAAAAAAAAAAAAAAAAAAGACAGAAACAGCATAGATATAAATAAATATTGAATGAGAAGGATACCAGAGGGTCAGTGTCGCACCCCAGATGCAGACTTATTGCTGGGTGCCCGTAAGCATCAGTTTGCCTCAAAGGATGTCCTACAATAGAGCAGTGACAGATTGAGAATGGTGAGGGAAACGGGAGATTCCTAAGAAAACCTGCAGACCAGCACCACTGTCTGCCACGATTCCCACAAGCAAAAATCAGGGGGCCGACTCCTTTCAGGAATCTCACCCAAATCACCTAGGTGGGAGGCATGTGCAACTAGCCATTGTGCCAACCGCGGCCCCACAGCATTTATAGTATAGTATTCTAACTGTTGATTAATACAATGGTAGTAGTGCCACTTTGTCATGATCATTCATATTATGACTTTTCAGGTGATTTTTGAAATACCTCTTCAC
The DNA here is from genome assembly GCA_003012365.1 of Medauroidea extradentata. Classification (NCBI taxonomy): domain Eukaryota; kingdom Metazoa; phylum Arthropoda; class Insecta; order Phasmatodea; family Phasmatidae; genus Medauroidea; species Medauroidea extradentata. The sequence goes on from PNEQ01000753.1 coordinate 51,739, forward strand.
ATTAGTACTCTTGATCAAACAAACTTGAATAAATTTCAACAATATAAATTCTTGTTCAGTTGACAGCATGAAACCAAAGGTTTAGACACTAATATTTTATAGTATCAATTAGAAAAATCACTTTCAATTTTTTTTTTTTACTGTGTATACATACACAAGCCAATTATTTAAGTTTTGTAGCTCTTAAGCACTTAATGCCTGCAATTTATATTCTCAATTACATTTTGTTATCAGCATTTGTCTAGATTTAGTTAAGGTTTTAAGTATTTTCCTTGTTATAAATGGTTTTACTCCTGGGACTTTCTAAGAGTTTGAGTTCACAAAAAAAATTGTCAGAAAGGTGTGACGTTTCAATTCATGCAGCTGAAATTATTCTGCTTCAGTACCACTGCACGGTTCGGCAGTGCTGTTCACTTCTACGTGTTGCACTACTCCGTCACATGTTACCAAATGACTCAATGAAATAAACAATTCTCAATACCATATAAAGATCACCAAACTGTAGGAAAGTAATACAAGTTTCTATTTTTAATCAACTAGGATACTATAAAAGATTTGTTATTAAAGGCTATGATCAAAACTTAAATCCTGAAATCATGTTCAACATAGCATCTATTTTGTGATATAAAGTCACAAAAAAAATTTACTGTTGTATCTTGCAGCAACATTTAATTAAAATTAAAACCTGTACAGTGTAGGCATCACTGTAGTATTAAAATGTATTTCGTAGTAAGAGCATGGGCTAGAAACAAATTTACACATAATTAGAGCCCAAATAGAGGCCTATATCTGTCCTAGTGATGAAAACACCTGCCTCAAGAACAGGTATGTTACGACATGCCACCAGAATGTCAATCCCATGATCGTACGAACAGCTTCACCCAATCTGGCCCCTAGTTCAGACCATTATCAAATGTGGCATTGACCATTCAGAACTACGCATGTTTCCCCTATTTTCAACAACTCTCTCTCACACACACACACAATCTTCGTGCCTCCATACCAATAACCCACTTTAGCCTGAATACATTTTTCCTATACAATCAGATCTCAAAGTACATAATTAGGTTTATGAAATTTATTAAAATTAAGTTTTATCTCTTAGTCCTGAAACAGTTCTCAATGTAATTTCGACTAAGTGTCAATGACACGGGAGTTATAACAGACTTTTTTTTAGGTATATTCTCGAAACTCTGTTGGATGAAATACCAAATACCTTCAAAAACACTACTTAGCACAACTGCTCAATGATACGCTGCTTCTTATGTTTGAACTCTTGCAGCCTATTTTAAGAAAATTTTACATTTTTTTTACCAAACCAACAATTCTGGTACCATAGATTGCTAATAATAAGCTTACATTTTTCCATAGCAAGGCGTTAAATTATATACATAGCTAACTCTTGGATATCCACTGTAATGACATACTGGGACGGACGCAGAACCAATGGTAACCCACAATACCTAATAGCAAAATTACTTTTTTTAAATTACATATAGTATGTCCTGTACTAAAACTGATTATGTATAGTTTGACTATGAAAGCTGGCAATTTAGGAGCAATGTTGCACAAACACAGACAGCCATAACTCCATTCTAAAACTAAAGTAAAACTGCCATTCTTTGAGTCATTTATTAGCTAACACTACACTCCCTCCCATCTTCAACAAAAAATTCTCCTTCACCTGTCGCTCACTTTTTGGGATGCTGCCATCACTTAGTGTCCTCCTTCCAGCCAGTTACGGCATTTTCGAAAAATAACACACATTTTGAAATCTGGTAATAAAATACTAGCAAGGACAAGGACGACACAAATCATTAACTTTACCCCCACACACATGCATTATCTCTTGAACTACAACTGCTTTTAAAGAAGTAGATTCGTTGTAAAAGCAAAAATTGGGAACAGAATTGTTTACACATCTAGGCTACCCACAAAAAATTAAGATTTTTTTAATTAATTCACACTTCCTATACACAGTGATGTATGTAAATATTTGTGTGAAATGTATTAGTACCACTTAAATAATAATAAACGTTACATTAAAAAATACTTACAAAACTGCTTGCTTGAAAAAATCATAAGCTGATGCCTTTTTTTTATACTTCTCTTCAAAACGCCATGCAGTTTTCTGGTACAACTCTTCAAGTTGCTCGTCTGTCTCGTAGTGGAGCAGTTCAGCCACATGTCGCAAAATTGAGTTGACAGCCTTTGCTTTTGCAAACCTTTCTGTACATTTATCCACATCCTCTGCAGAAACTCGTCGCTTGCTCAAGTCAATATAACCTGTAAACAGGATAATTTACTTATCTGACAACAAAAGGTATCTAAAATAGCTATTCGTCTTTATAAATATATTGAAAACAATTTATATACCGGTACGTTACAAAGTGTTTTAGAACATCTTAACATTTCTAGTTAATTTGCTTTCCCTACAAAGGTTCAGTCAGATTATGAAGTCAAAAACCACGTAAGGTAAATATAGTCAAACCTCGTTAATACAAACCCTGATAATACAAAGTTCTCATTAATACAAAGTGGTTTTTGTTCCCCTTGGGATGAGGACAGAAATTAATTAATAACTATAATGTTCCATAAAATTTTTCTTTATATGTAAATCAATGTAATAAAAAGTCATCTGGTTAAAACAGGTCATTGTGATGGTAAGAATGTGAGTTTTGAGAGGATGAACAAAATTATAAAAATTTTTAAGGTTTTGGCCAACACCTGATAATACAAACCTCAATATTACAAACAGCAAAAATTTTGGTCCCTTCAGGTTTGTATTAAAGAGGTTTCACTGTAATTCCCATTGTGTCAGGGTTAACAATATTAGGCCTTACCTAAATATTCAACAACCAAGAATTTAACAGAAATAAATATTACGCTTAACCATGACGTCGCACCTCGGCACCAGGCCAGCGACCCCAAGAACATTCCAGTCCTCGTCACCGCACATGTACGAGGCAAGGCGAGAAACGGGCTATACCTCGATATTGTACCTAACCCTCTCCAGACATCGCTAAGAGGGTAGTGTTATGTATGATTGAATTCAAGGGTTTTGTCAGTGCAGTGTTGTGCATCTGCGAAAGTACTTTGTTGACAAACTCTATTTGAATTGCTGAGACCGCAGATTATTAGTATTGTTTATGTTCTGCAGAAATAATAGTTAAGGAAATAATGATGTATTTGTACAACCATACTAAAATGTATTAATGTTAATGTTTTGTGCCTTTTTATTAATTTAAAGTAATTCATTAACGTGCAAGCGACTTCCGGTGGTGTAAACCCCATAGGCGGCCACGTTGGGTCCGCGCAGCAGCTAGTTCGGGGCAATCGTTCCTCATCGCCGGGAGAGGTAAGACGCTGTCTGCGCACACCTTCATCTTTTGTCCTCTGAATTAGTCGCAATAGCCTTTCGTGGTTTACCAGTCAACATGTTCTATTGTGAGCGTGCATTGACATTCTCCCCCAGTCAGATACTGCAGTATAATTAATGTATTTGTGCCCTCGCGGCTGTTAGTAATTCAAGACGAGAGAAGTGCGTAGGCGTGGGACACACGGCCGTAGGGCGAGATTGAAGGGTGTTGCATCCACCATCGGAATTGAGTACAATGCAAGTGATATTTTTGTCAGAGTTCTATGTATTTTGTCCAGGGTTCATGCAGTAACTTAAGGGTTTTGCAAGTGTTGTTGAGCCACGTGGTCGCCGCACCAATCGGTGCGCACCGGCGCCATCCTCAGTTCAAGTGAGTTGTTCGTTATTATTTTGCTCCATAAATATTTTCAGGGTTCTAGGCCTTCTGTTCAGGGTTTGTGTAATTGATTTCCGTGTTTTGTGAGTGTTGTTTGAGCGATGTGTTCGCCGCACCAATCTGTGTGTCTCGACACCATTCTCAGTCCTAGTGCTTTACTAGCTGTTATTTTAGTGCTCCATTATCTTTGTCATGATTATATGTCTTTTGTCCAAGGATCTGGGCATGTGAAGTCCCACCAATTAGGTTTGTTTTGTAACCCCAAGGTCACCCCTAGGTTCCCGTATACCTCAGGCCTGAGTCTCAGCTGAGGGTTAACCTGCAAGTGATGTGTTCTGCACTCCAGCCGAGTGTATCCTGTCCCTAGGTAACTACTTGCAGTCCATCCTAGCGGCTGGAGGTGCCCTTATCCCTTAGGCACTGTGTTATCGTACACTACGGAGTGGGAAGTGGTTTACGTTGTGTTAGTGGGCGGAACAGATTAGGTACCCAAGGACGTTGCTACGCACATAGTCAACCAATACAAGGCACGCAGTGTAATGAGATGTGGAATAAACAGAGACTGGTAAGACCGTACCGTACGTGTTGTCTTGTTATAATTATAGAATCCCACTTAATTGTCAGTGATCAGTGACGTCAGTGTCTATGCGAGTCGAGGTAAATTGTATGTGACACAGAGATAGAGAGGAGCAACGCGCAAACCCATAACCAGCACTGAGATAGTCTCTAGATTTGCAATGTGTGGGCCGCATTGCTGACGCCCGTAAAATCAGCACCAAGATCGCCATCGCTCACGGAATCCCTCTACCTCCCGTGGTGTTAACCATGCTCCTGGGAATGTCAAGTTCATAACTTACATACAAGCATACAATACAAAGCACAAGAAATGTCAGTTCAATGTTACATAACTTGCACGCTCCTGTTATAAACCCACACCACTCATTCAGCTCAGCTATGCAGTGTTACCAGTTTCAAACTGCCATCGTGAACAAGGCAAGTTGACGAAAATGTTTCTCATTGGAGTTCAGTAACTTTTTCAAAATACACAAAATTTTCAGAATATATTTAAACATTTTGAGGGTTGTAACACCACAGAGCTATGACATGACAGAAAATTCACAAAACTGCTTTTTCCCCTTAGAAGAAACTATTATATGTGTGCATATTTAGTAAATGTAATTATCCTGCTTTAGAAAGTGAAAATAACAAGAAGGCACCAGTAGCCTATAACTGATAAGTCTACTTTCCTCAAAGTGGGTGTAAATTAACCCTGAAAGTTAAAATTGTTTAGTTAATCTAGGCATATTAAATGATGATGTTTAGACTAGTGTTACACTATATATATATATATATATATATATATATATATATATATATATATATATATATATATATA
>PNEQ01000754.1:3182-29346 GCA_003012365.1 Medauroidea extradentata
TGCTGCCCTTCACCCCCCCCCCCCTCCATGAGTTTTAGCATGCGAATGAAAGAATACGTGAGTGCTTGCGCACTGTGCAGCTCTGTGTGGCATTTGTTTATTGTAATGGATGGCTGTCGCCACTAAACACTTGCTGAGATGAAGATAGCTACCACCTTGAGCTGTTAGCTCCAGTTTGTTTACATCACATTAACGTAATGTACACAATTTATATATATCATAATGAAGTAGTTACCTGGTTTGACACGATTGTTGTTTCATTACGTAATTTGTGGGCTATTTGTACATCTGCATATTAATGTTACATACTACCTTTTCCTCCTGTCAACATTGCACCAATCTTACATTAATCTACGTATGGTTTCTGAAATCACCTATTCCATGGAAACCTATTGAACATAATGCAACTCATGTCAAAAATATTTTACACCCTTTACACTTTCTGTAGTAACTTTTGAATAGTTTTATTTTATTGCACTTCTTTTTTAACTGTGCCATTCAGTGTAAACAAAATAAATTACAGCAATGTTTACGTAATGGAGACTGCCGTGGTGGAAGGCATTGTGTGTTGAACCATAACTGTTTCAATCACTTTGGATGGCAGCTGTATTTATTAACTCTGGCAGTTAATTTCTTTAAATATACAAGTTATGGTTATGTGTATCTAAACTTAATGTTTTAAATAACTACTTTAGTCAAAGATAATTTTTTCCCCTAAGTTGAAACTGAATTTGAAGAAAAAAAATTTCACTTTAGTCTTAGAAAAATTTAACATATTGAAAGTATTTTACGAAATTATGGTGAAGGGCTCGGGATTAAGAAAAGAAAGTTATGATTTATTATTAGTAAAAAAATTGTGATCCTACAGCATCACAGATATACAGGTTTGCGGCATTTATTTGCTGCTGCATTGGTAAAATGATTCTTATCATGTCTGATTATTGTTTAAAATATGATTTGTATGTTTAAAATACAAATTGTGTTACATAGCCATACACCAGGACCAGGGCAATTAAATTGTTATATTCTGGAAAGTACCCTAATTTAGAGTGGGGCTTTCTGTAGAATATGAAAGTTATTAAATGTTCTTGATATTGTTTATAATGCTGATTGTAGAGCATTTTGTATTCTGAATTATTTTTATTTCAGTTTTTGTAAGTACTTAACTAACATTTACTCTTGTATACTAACCAAAATTTTAATTTTTAAATTTCATTTCTCAGTGCAGGAATCAGTAGTACTGTGCTGAGAAGTGAAGAACTGTGTTCAGTCTTTACCCAATTTCGATGTTTTTGTTTTCTTTGGTGTGACATTTCATATCATCAAATATAACCAGATTTTTCCTGAAAGAATTTGATATGTTGTTACTGTAGATATTTGTTTAAGAAATTATGTTAATGAAATGAATAAAAAAAATAGATGATAAACTTTCTGTATCTCTATAGAGGAAAATTTTAAATAAATGACCTTAGAATTAAAAAGAAACAATTGGTTCCTTTGCTATATGAGATATTTCATAGCATTTGATTTTTTAACTGAATCATGTTGTAATACACTTTGATAACTTATCTTTGGATGATTTTATAGTAAAATCTTGGTTCTACAACCACGGATCCAATACTGCAGCAATTTTACTGTACTTTTAGTCACCATACTGAACAATGTGGCACATTGGTAACATGTTAGACTCGCACTTGGGAGAACCCGAGTTCATTTCCTGGCTCCAGCCATCCTGATTTCGGTTGTCCGTGAATTCCCAAAATCTCTCCCGAGCTAATTATATGGTGGAATGCTGGGATGGTTTATTAACAAAGGCCGTGGTCTACTCATCTCCCAGCTCCTATCATTATACCAAGTTGTGTATTAGAGTTGCTATTGACGTCGCTGTCGACGAGACGTTAAGCTCACTTTCCTTTACCTTACTTTACCGGCACCATTTAAAATTGTAAAATGTAAAATAAATTTAAAAGCAAAAAGTTACAGTTAAAGGTTATATAAAAATTTGTCTATTTGATCCCAGCAATGCAATACAGTCTAAAGATTGTGCCAGTTTCGTCAATTGGAAGGTGACAGGTGTAAAACAATAAAGTGGAAAGGGCTACTTATTTTCAATTTCACAATGATATGCTTAAGAACAGTGGAAAATTGTAGCACCGAGGTTGTACTGTGCATGTATGTTGCGAGACTGCCGTCACACCATATCTATGACATTCAATGCATACCTAACAAGCCGTGAGCAGTACAGTATACACCAGTTCGTTATGTAACAGCAGCTGTATTAAACTTAATATTTGTGTACCTATGTATGTTTACCTAGACAGGAGCAATGTTTTTTCATCCTGCAGGTTTGAAGAATATGTCTTAAATATTTAATATAATTAAATACAAAGTACAGTATTTCATTGTTTAATCATCGCCATCGCGTAATCGTTGCACCTAATTTTTAAGGTGACAGAAATGGTAAAAATACTTTCATTGCATAATCGTCGCACTTCTATGTTTTGTTTACGTTTCTTCACTAGAGACGTTAACTACGGTCAAGTACAAAGCATTATTATTTACTACTACTATTAAAACATAAGGATTGCCGCAGTAATCAGTTATAGTTAGTACCAAAATATTCGCTGGAATGAAAGTGAAACATCACAGTGCAACTAGTTTAACAGTCCGCCATCTTGTGTGTTTGTCTCACGCATGGACTCTTTCCACTAAATGTCGCATATCTACAATGTCTCAAAATGAAAACGAAGTTTGTAAACCCTCAACTGTTTTAAATGACAACGAATATGCAACAAAATTGAGTAGTCATTATTGTACATCACTTTCTACTTCATAAATATTTCAAAACATCAGCAAATGAAACAAATTGAGATTTTTTACGGTACGAATTGCAAAAGCCAAACACTACTGCATTGAAGGGTTTCCTAATAATCAGTAGTGCCTATATAGTGGTAAATTTTTATTTGTAATTTTTACTAGGTAAGTAAATACTGCTGATCACGAAATGCGTTCTCTCCAAATGTGCATACGTATTTAATTATGCACAAAATTTGTTTGCAGACCAAAACTAACATAACCTCCAAGGTAAAGTAAGTTATATAATTTTAGTTGATATTTCAGAGTTCAGTCAATATTTCGGCGAATATTATTGCCCTACGTTATTATAAATAGAGTCATTGACAAAAATGTTAGTTTAAAAAAAAATCTCCTAAAATTTTTCTCAAATAATGGCTGAACCTACAATTTTTTTTGGGCATAAAATTTGACAAAAAATATGCGACGACAATGCTGTGAAATACGGTAGTTGTCCAATTGCTAAGTGAGGTCGGTCGTGTTTCGCACAGCATGTACCTTTTGCTTACTATGTGGTGTGAGCTTGCTTGTCAATAGTGTTGTCTGATATGTACTCTGTGTGGCAAGTCCTTCCTAAGAGCATCCATGCTTGTTTGTGTTGCTGCCTGATTTGATGTTAGTGTGTACGGACCGGTGTGTACATGCCAGCGTGGTTATCACAACGTGCGTGGATGTTGTTACAGCCGCAGTACGGAGCTCCACCTCCAGAGCACCGCGTGGAGGGACCTCCTCCCATCAGCGAGGTTGAGTTCGAGGAGATCATGAGCAGAAACCGCACTGTCTCCAGTTCTGCAATAGCGAGAGCTGTGTCGGACGCAGCTGCAGGTGAGTGCTTACTTTCTTACAGTTGACTGCTGTCTTGCGAGCCATGGTGCATGGTTACTACAGTACAAACTCGTTGCATCGTTTTCCGTCACTATGGTTTGGTTTTGTTGATCCTGAAAATTTTCCTATTAAATCAATGTTTAAGAAGTCCACATCAATTGTTTTCATAAGTGTCGTTTTCCTGCATCCATAGCTCTAAATATCTTTTCCCACTAGCCAAAATTTAGGCATATTGATTGTTTTTAAAATAAATTTCAACATACAATGTAAGATTTAAATGAACAGTCCTAGCAAAGGGTGTAAGGCAGTCATTGTTGCCCACAAGGTAAACATGATCAATTGTTATTTACGTTTTCCAGCAATCTGCATTTTTTTCTTCAGGTCCCGTTTGTTTGCCATTTAGTGCAATGATAAATTTTCCTGCATATCACATCATCAGAATTTTATTTTTCCCACTGTTTACATTTTTCGCCATCTGAAGACGATATAAGCATGAGATGTCAGAGTCACAGATAACGAAGGAACGAAAGACATCTAAACTTGTTTGGAAATACAGGACAGAGAAGAAACATCACAGCGAAGTTGATGATCACATGCAAAGCCATAGGAGAATGACGGTGATCGCATGTAATGCTTGCGCTCATTGGACAACAATTCAAGATGGCGGAAAGAGAATTGCTGCTGCTAATATTATTGATTGCCTTGAACGCTATCGATCACTGTGTTTACGTTGGAAACATTGATCTCTTTACGTGCATTCGCTTGTCTTCGGTTTTTTTATAGCGCAATTGATAACTTTAACCTGAAATTTGAGAAATGTGTTTGGAAAAGTTTGATTATAAACAGACAGGTTTTAAAATCATTTCCATTTTAGTGCAGCATATTTAGGTGGTTATATAATGGCAATTTCACGATTGCACTCCAAAATACACAACACTTAAAATTAAAAATTATTTTTAGTAACTAATGGTTGTAATGATCCTAATTTCTTGGTGGTTTTTTATTATTTTATTATTTTTTTAAAATATTCCGTGGTTTGTGTTAGCATAATAAATAATAATTTGTAAAGAGTTTTCTTATGTTAGGTCTTGTCAATCACCTCAGCTGATTTCGAGGTTAGGTAAAAAAAATAGAGGCAAGTCCATATGTAGGCCCTATAGTTGGTCTGCATGCATAAATTTTTTTCTTCTGGTCCCTTGAAAAACGATCCATAGAGTTTCTACTGTACTGTATATGTCTTCTAAAGAAACGCTGTAGTGGTGGAAACAAACGTGATGAAATATGTATACGTGGAGTTTGTAACATTTAGATAACCTTTGTATAATGTGTTTACTACAGTGAAACCTCATATTTACATTACCGTTATTTACGTTTTCCCGCTAATTGCTCTTTTTTCTCATTTAGTTCAATGTTAAATTTTCCAGCATAGCACATCCTCAAAATTTTATTTTTCCTGCTGTTTACATTTTTCGCCCATTTTTTCGCCTTCCGAAGACAATAAAAACACAAATATCAGAGTCATTGATGACTATAAAAAGGGTCATCCTGTTTGGAAATAGGACAAAGAAGAAACAGCACAAAGAGGTTAGTGATCACGTGCAAAGCCATAGGAGAATGACCATGATTGCGTGTAATGCTTGTGCTCACGACACAATAAATTCAAGATGGCTGCAAGAAAATTGCTGCAGCTAGCGCTATCGACTGTCTCAAACGCTATTGATCCCTGTATTCACGTTGGCAGTATTGATCTCTGTACGTACATTCGTTTGTCTTTGTAAATGCAAATAATGGTAACTTTAACCTAAAATTTTCTAAATGTGTTTGAAAATGTTTTATTATAAACAGTTGTGTTTTAAATAGTTTCCATTTTAGTGCAGCATATTTTAGATGGCTATAAAACAGTAATGTAATTGAAAAAAAAAATAGCTGATATTTTCCATAAAACCAAAATATCTACTGTAATAATGGAGAAGTGTGACGAGTTCGTGGAAACGTATGTTGATCTGAATAAAGAACTTTACATTTCCATTCAAATGCGTACTGTTTTTGTCTAAATTCGAGATAGCATTTGCAAAAAATGGTAAAATGGTGAACAGTATTAACCAAACAATAAAAAAAATCAGATCTAACATTTTAAGATGTTCTCTTGGTAGGGCCTATGTGCATGTGCCATAAATCTTCCCAAAACAGTATATTCAATTTTGATATTGGTAACTTACACTGTACCAAATTTTATATGACAAAATATGATAAATGCAATGCGTGCATGAATACTGGCACTTTAATTTTACCTGTAGAGAGTTTTTGTAAAACCAAAAAAACAAAAGTACTAAATAAGGTCAGCTGAATGGGTTTTTTGAGATTTCCCTTAATTTACACTTTCCCACTATTTACACTTTTACGCCCTGTCCCCCTGGAAAGTGTAAAGAAGGGGTTACATTGTACGTGGACCATGTGCCAAACTCCTGGTCGTGATTCTTTATGTAAAATAAGGTGGAGTTAACAGTGACAACACTATTGTGTGTAGTAAATAGGGAGGTACATCACACTGAAAATCAAATTTTGAAATACGTCATTGCAAATACGGTAAAACTTATAAGAGGTGGATCCACCAAAATGGGCATAAAGTGGCAAGAATTGAGCAAATAAGTCTGTTAAAGTGTGGTAGACTTACTCGTTGCTATTGTGGAAGGACTCATCTTATTTGTGTAGGTAACTCAAGTACTAAATGGTAAGGAAACATGCAACACACATTATTACTAACATAGCGAAATGAAGACAAAAGTGTCACCGTAAGAAATAACCATAAAAATTGAACACACGCCTTTGAGCGGTGCGTGATAAAACACACTGTACCTCTACCTATCGCTGTAAGAGCTTTTTTAGGGATATATAGCTCTTAATTTCTTACAGTGTGTTTACGGTTATGTATTTCTATATGGCTAATTTAATGCCATAGTAGCACAGTCTTAATATAACACATTCTGTACGGAAAACTACTGAAAACTACAGCTTTTTCGCAAAATTACAACTGCAAGCTTTGATAAATGGTTGGCACCTCTGCTTTTCTACAATGTGCGATCATACAGGTTATTAATATAGGTAGTTTTTTGTTGAATCGCTAAAGGCACCGATCATTGCTACATCGGCTGGCCTGCTGTTTATTGTCTTAACTTCCACTACAATCACAACAGGGGATTAAAACAACATTGACAAGAGCACCGGCGTACCAGTGGGTGAAGTTCCAGTTACATCAAATACTACATTTAAGTTCGTGTTAGGGTGCGGTCAGTCCCGGATGCGTACGGATCGCTGACTCGGGTTTTCGCTGCTTCCGCTTTTTGTATGTTCAACAGTCTCTCTCTCCCCAACGATTATATTCCAGAAAAAGACCAGAAAGTTCAATTTACACTACTGGTGCACTCAACGAGCCCACATCTCAGAGTCAAACTAGAATTAGTGAAAATCACCAGCCCTTGCGGCATCGCTGTTCGGCCGGCCCACAAAACGCACCCGCCAACGTCCGGAGCCATAAACCTCTACCTCTCGACCTCGGCCAGCTTCCCTTGCGCCCGACATACCGCACCCTGATGGAATTCCTTTGCCTTACAAAATAGAGTACAGTTCATGTTTACTTGTTTGCTCTAATTTTGGTGCTAACCTACAGGATTAGCTCGCACCTGCTTAAACTGTATTATAATTACCCAGGACATTATTTAAGATGTAGACAAATACACAGGATAACACAGTTTTTAAACAAATAAGTGGATCAGGGCGCAAGAATATAGTCCCCCTGGAAACCACACTTTCCCAGCCAGTTCTCAGAACAGTGCGCTTCACAGGCCACACCCCCTCACAGCAAATCACAACACAGGATCCTGAAAGTTACCATTTAGGGCAAGGATTCCTAGAAATGCCTGAGCTGGGCCGGCGCCACCAAGTCTGATCCCTTAACAGCACATCTCTCTAAAAAGCGTCAAAACTTAACAAGAATTACATTATCCAAAATATCTCAACATTGGGGGCTTACTCTACAAATTGCTATAACATAAAAGTTACTTGAAATTCTCTCCTGATGAATTTGGTACTAAACAAGCTGACAAAAGTACCACATCTTACCGACTGCCTTCCAGCAATCCACAATGGCCCAATTTCCAAACTGCCGCTACAGGTAGCACCAATCTCTGTCCATGTCCTTGGCCCTCAGACCACTCACTTATTGCTGTCACTCAACTACCTTGTCACTGGACAAGCTACACCACTAACACTTACAAAAACATAGTCAAATTACACAACTATGCCTACCATTACACTTTAATATGAAGGAATGGATAATTACCACTAAAACTTAATATCCTAAGCATAAGATATGCTGGTGGAGTCCAGTGCCCTTTATAGCGTGGATCTCTCTTTACATTCATATCAAATTTTGTTTATCATATAACTTTTAACGTTCACCACGGATGGTCATATTCTCAGGAGTTTGTTCAGGAAAATGAGGTGCCTCAGTGTAAAATTCTAAGTGTTATTCTGTTCACTTCAGCTAACAACAACATTGTATCTTTTGTCCGGTTCCTGGTACTTTGTGCGCTTTATATTGTCATTCATCCACTCTGTGTGCTGCAGAGCACGGATCCAATTGGCTGGCCACCGCCTTGCCGATTGGGCAGACGGCTGCTCTTTCCAGCGAAAACACGCATTGTGTATTTTTGCTGTTAACATGGGGTTTTCCCCTCTCCCAATGTATTTGTTTCCCGTTTCAGACCATATTAAGTCCCGAAGTCTTGTCTTTGATTTGAATTTCTCCTGGCAGCGTCATGTGAAACATCTTGAAGCACGGTTTGGGGACGTAACTCTTTTGAAGACGCGTAGTGGACATGATCAGGGTGCTGACAGGGAGACACTTCTCAGCCTGTATAAAGCTCTTGTCCATAGCAAGTTTGGTTTTGTCAGTCCAGTTTACTCCTCAGTGCAATCGTCTGTGATGAAAATGCTGAACCGTGTTCACCATGACGGAATCCGCATAGCGACGGGTGCTTTTCACTTTGCGCCGAGGCTGGTGAACCACCACTACAGTAAAGGCATAAGCAACTTCTGTTGCTGTATGGGTTCATAGTGCTGTCAGAGCCTTCACATCCATTACATGAGGACTTTTGCCATCCCCCTTATATACAGCAACCAAGCCTGTGTGTTCGATTTGCACTCTCCCACGTTCAACATAACGTACTTGCGGATGTACTGCATGTTTCATGCACTGAACCATCGGACCTGACTGAATTTGCTAAGCCTGTAACGTCTGTTTTTGTCTATAAAAAAGTCTCTTCCAGGATCTTGTGTTGTCTGTTTGTTGTGATTTTATCTGTTTGTACCTTGACTGTTCCAAGTCCGATGTGTCTACCGTGTGTGCATTCGTTGCTGGCTCAGAGAGTTATCTGTTTGTACTTTCTCCGTCATGTAGTATTTCAGCTGCACAGTTGTGTACAGTTTTTAAAGCTCTGTGTTTTATAAGTAGAGGGTTTTCTCGCAAGTACGCGGTGTGCTTAGATTCGTTGAGCACATTACAAGCCTTGAGATCTGCTGACCCCCTTGTTTCTGTGCTCAGTGGGAAGCTGAAATTGGCTAAGGTCATCTTCCTGTGGATGCCTGGTCATGCAGGCATCGTAAGCCACAGAACAAGCATGCAGCACAAGCTTCTGTTTGGGCCTCTAGGCAGAGGGAATGGCACTCACATAGCTGCCAACTTGTTCAAATATCCCGTACAATGTACAATTTTGTGCCCTACTGTACGAGTTATGTAAATTGTTATATGATTTTCAAGTTTTTTTGTATATATTTTTTTTTGCTTAATAAATTCATAACAAGAAATCTGGTACTAAAATTGTATAATATTGGTATGGAACATGGTATGCAGATCGTGCTCAACTGGCATTTAGTGTCCTAGATAATAAAGAAAACTGTAATATTGTACTTGTATTTTTGGGAACTAGCATGCTTCATTTATAGCCTTTGTATGTACCACATTTTTTCACTACAAAGTATCATATTATTCTCGCATCATACAAACGTTACCAGAACTTTGCCGAACATACCAGATCGATGGTTGTTGCTTGCCTGGTTAAATAGCTGCAGTCACTCACACAAAACAATTCATAAGACTGTTTTAATTTGAAATGTCTTTCCAATTTACAGTTTTTTGTAGTCATCGCTAAATAACACGTACCAAACTGTGCAACGTGAAAGGAAACAATCATTAAGATCTTATTTTTCCAGCAAATATGGAAGTGCATGTTTTTGTAGTGAGGTGTTTTTGTAAACATGGTTTTTGCAAAGCTTAAATTTATAATTTGGTTACTATGGCTGGGATATTTCAGTGCGGGTTCTTGCTGTATAGACTGTCGTGTATTTAACAGTAGTATAACGTTTTGTTTAATAGGAGGCAGGCTAGATGAAATAGTAGGTCATGACGACGGGATAAAGGTAATGTTTATAAATTGTAAGAGTGTTTGCAGCAAACTGAAAAGTTTCTGGGGTAGATTTGAAGGATGTGGAGGGAATGTAGTTGTGCCAGTGGAGTCGTTGCTGAGTGAGGAGGTTCTAGATAGTGAATGTAGGCAAGATCATTTTACCATCTTCAGAAGAAACAAAGATGGGCGAGGGGTAGGAATGATGACTTGTTTTGTGCCCAATATTTGAGGCACGGGAATCATGACATGGGAAAAATTTGATGGATGGACCCAATCTAGTTCAAACTGGTAACAAACATTAAGGTTTGAGTACTACAAAATGAAGTTAAGCAAAAACACTGGTAGTCCCAGATTATAACAAGTGCTTATATTGGTCAAAGGTGTTACAAAAAGTCTTAGCCGATAGGGTATGATAGGGGACGTAGCGAACCGTGCTTTCCCACCAACAACGGAGTACACACTGACTAGCCCAACGGGGCGAGGCGAGAAGGCAAGGAGCATGGAGAAGTGGTGACCAGTCAACATGGGAGGGGGGTGGGGACAAACACTTCCTATGATGCTCGAAATCGACCGAATCTAAAAGCAGGAAGTACAAAACGGAGTGCGTGGTAGAGACAAAAAAAAAACACATGGAAAAGCATTTCCAGTCAAATTTTGAAGAAATAGTTCAGATTTCGGATGGAATTAACTCACTGGTGGCAACAGTCCCAGCACAGTTTAAGAGAGGGACTAAATGGTTTTGTAGAATGGTTTAGCGAAGAAGAGATTATGGAAGTCGAAATAGGTGGGCGTGGCAGGAATATAACAATACTGGCAGTGTGTAGGACACCAGCAGCTGTATTCTGTTACTTGTCACTCGAGAAACTACAAGTTACGGCTGAGATTTACTAGCAAAATCCGCTGTATATACCGAGGACTGCGTACCGAGGGCGTGATTATGTAACAGCAATGGAAAATGGTTACCCGACATCTGTCGTTACATATTGATATTTCCGATCACTTAAGCTAACCACAATTAACGCTGTTAACTGGCCAAATGCGCCAGCAAAACGTGAACGAGAGAGAGGCGGAACATCGACATACCAGATACAGGAGTCATTCGTAAAGAAATAAAGAAACTGCCTTTATAACTTTCACCCGTGTGGGTAATTTACAAATTAAAGAACATTTTATCATTTTCCCTTTATGTGTTATTATTCACGTTCAGAACTACATCTATACTGCAGTCCACCCAATGTTTATGAAACAGTTTAAATTAAAATACGATGTGATTGAAATCCAAATAAAAATACTACACTAATAATGGTGTACATTAACATCATGATAAAACACGTTGTTTGCAGGCTCACAAAATCGCAAGCGTGTGTAGTTTCGGCAATAAGCAAGGCAGTGGTTGGAAGTGAGCAATGTATCACATACACAGTCACAATTAAATTAAGTTTAACATATTTCTGGCATTGTACTAGTTCAAAGCATTTGTATCACAAAGTGGGGAGGTTTACCGTACCAATTACTATAATAGGTAATATTGTTGTGAAATGTTTATTTTTGGTTCTGTGCTTTAAATATTTAGAACTACTGCGTAATTGTTATACTTAGGTGCGACTTCTAAAGTTAGCATTGTATTAATTTAACATTAACAACACATAAAAGTATGCATTAAAAACAAACAAAGAAATGCCGTTAGTATTTTGTTAAAAATAATTAACAAACCTAACGTTAATATTTTTCCACACCTCCATGCAAACATTGTTTTCATTCAAATATGTTTCTTCACAATATGTTACTGAAAATTGTTTTCATTAGATAATTATAATTTTGTTGTACGAATACATGTAACAAATTGAAAATAAATAAATGAAAAACTTCTAGTGTCTGGGATTGAACCTGCGCCAACATAACTACTTTACATTGTGTGACATACGGCTAATTAACCAACTGTTCCACTACGTCACGAGTGCTGTATTTATGGTCAGAACAATAGACATTGAATATAAAAGCTAATGTTCAGAAAATGTTTCATTGTGTTATAAAATACTATATTATTGAAATGAATTTACATTCTGATTCAATTAAAATGCTATGTTAAATTTGTGATTTTAATTTAAAATTAATTTCTTGCATCTACATAGTATGCTTCAGTTGTTTACTTTGGTTTCAACTTTCGAGGTTATGTATTTGAGGTTATCACACTCTGCCAATGGTAGTGTCAAGACATGGACTTGCAGATCCATTCACGTGTGCTAAAGTAATGTAAGGTAAATGTTATAGTTTACCTGTTTATCACTCACTTAACATAAAATTTATTTGTTTTGCATTAAGTGTGCATGCATATATATATATATATATATATATATATATAAATCAGTAACATACATTCACATTGCTCGTTTCAACACGTCAGCGAAGGGTGTCGTACCTCTTTAATAAATGACATTTTTCGGTTGAATGTCGCTGGCTTAGGTACAAATTTAGTAAAGATACAGAAATTGTAAGGAACTTGGGCATTACAGAATCACATTTTTAACTGGTAACAAAAGTTGATGTTAACAGCTCTCAGCGATTGGTTTCTCACAGCTAACGAGTTGCAGTACACCGCTGCTGGGCAGGGATGGCAGACTATTGAGGTGGTCAAGAAAACAATAGACAGGTTGAGGGATAGGCAGTTGGTTGTCGTAGCAGGTGATCTGAATATGCCAGGTGTTCAACGGAAGGAAGGAGCGGAGGGGATGGGCACTAAGATGCAGAGAATGGCTTCAGTATTAATTAATAGTGAATAAGTGCAGTTGGTGGATACTCCAACAAGAAGAAGTGAGAATGGCGAAGAGTCTGTGTTGGATGTTGTATTGATCAGGCCAGGGAATACGTTAAGTGTGGTGGTCCTGGAGGGAATTATTGATCATGACATCCCTGTCATGAAAATTTAGCATGGTAAGACCTGGGTAGGGCAACCCAAAGAGAGGGTTGTTTGGCAGTGTGGACGTGGCAACTGTAAGGGAGCGGAAAAGTTTCTAAGGGAAAACTTTGAACAATGACTGGAGAAACCTAAGTAGGTGACTTATGGATAGGTTTTAAAATAATAATACGTTACATGCTGGAGAGATTTGTCCCCCAGAAATATTGTAGGACGAGGGGAGAGTTCACCATACTATGGGAGCGAGAAGACAGTCAGCTACATGCTAGATGGGTACCAAATGGAATACCAGGGACCAAGGAATCCACGAAACAGGAAGGGAGTTGGAAAGTAAGATCAAGCAGGCAAGGAGTAGGTATTTAGAGAGTATGTAGGAGGAAGGGCAAGGAATGGGGAAAATTATTCGGGTATCTTAGAAATGTGAGTGGTGGAGGGGAGGTGATCCCAACTATGAGAGGAATGGGTGGAAGGGCCACTGCAAATGACAGGGAAAATGCTGAAGTGTTGCAGGCACAAAACATGTCAGTGTATGAGACAAGGACAGCTGGAGTAGATCATCTATAGGAGTCAATGGGGTTAATAACATGTTTAGTGTGAAAGGTTGTGATATAGAAAGGGTGGTTAAGACATTGAGGAACAATAAGGCAGTGGGGCCAGATGGTGTAGGAAATGGTGCACTCAAGCTTGGAGGGAAGCAGTTGGGTAGATATCTGGAGGTGTTGTTTGTTAGGTCGCTGGAGAAGGGTAGGTTACCGCAAGGCTGGAAAGAGGCGTTGGTGGTCCCAGTGTATAAGCAGGGTGAGGATAGAGGGAAGCCAGGTAGTTACAGGCCAGTGAGTCTCACATCGAATACAAGGAAGGTGATGGAGAGATTGTTTGTACAATATGTGGTAAATGTTATGAACAGCAGCAAATGGATACAGGAATACCAACATGGACTTAGTAAGGGATATTCATGTGAGACTCAGGTGGCAGGTTTGTTGGAGGATCTGGTTCAGGCAGTTGATGAGGGGAAGCAGGTGGTTGCCTGTTTCATAGACTTTGAGAAGGCCTTTGACAAGGTTCCTCATGGAATATTGATGAGCAAAGTAGAAAGACTGCTGGAGGATAAGCAGGTGGTTGACAGGATTGAGGACTTTCTCAGGGGACAAAGTCGGAGATTTAAAGTGGGGGAGGCAATTTCAGAGGAAGGAGAGGTTTCATCAGGAGTACCGCAGGGTAGTGTGTTGGGGCCTTTGTTATTCACTATAATGGTGAGTTGCTTGGGACACAGGTCGTAGGTGAAATAAGACTGTTTACAGATGACTGTGTACTATATACAAGAGGTGGGCAGTGGAATCAACTTGCAGGAGGATATTGATAGGTTGTGGTCCTGGACAGTGGAGAAGAGAATGAAGATTAATGTACGTAAAACCAAGTTGGTGAGGTATGCTAGGAAGAGAGTGGTGAGTAGAGAGGTATACGGATGAGACAGGCAGGAGATAGAGGAAGCCACAGAATATAAGTATCTTGGAGTTGTGATACAGGCAGATCCAAGGTAGACAAAGCAGGTGGACAGAGTAGTTAACAAGGGAAGAAGGACTTGAGGATTGCTAGGAGGGTGTTGAGGGGGGTTAGTGGTGAGGTGAAGGGAAAGGCATACTGTACGACGGTTTGTCCAGTATTGGAATATGCTGCCGCGGAGTGGGATCTGTACGTGGAGGTGGGGGTGCATGAGCTGGAGAAGGTGCATAGGAGGGCAGCAAGGTGGGTGACGAATAAATGGAAAGGGCAGCGTCAGACTGGTGAGATAGAAAGGAACTTTAGGCCAAGCATAATGATGAAGGAATTGTGATGGAATCCATTGAGGGACAGGTGGAAAGTGGAAAGGCTGGTCTGGTTGTAAGGGTGATGTAAGGAGGGGTTGGGGAGTTTGGCCTGCAGATTTACTAAGGGAGCTTTTAATGGTAAAGTTAGCATTAGTGAGAAAATTCAGAGGGTATGGAGGAGAACGGAGAGGGGTAGACAGTCGATGCTGGTGAGGACGGTGAGGGAGTGGAATGCACTGCGGGAGGAGTTGGTGACTGTGAGGAGGGTTGGAAGGTTTAGGAAGGGTAGAGGATTGGCACCACTGTCGGACGGGAAGGCATCTGCTCTTGTTGTTACTAGGTACTTATGTTTGGAAAATACATCATAGCAGTTTTAACATTCATGCTTTTATAGTCATCAAACCATACTGATGTTAGAACTGTTTGGAAACTAAAAGTATGTGGTATTAATACAGTATTGTATAATAGGTTAAATACTCTCACATTTGCACATTCAACAATGTACAATTTATTTCTCAATTCCACAGTATTTGCAGTGTTTGAGAATGGGGGTTAAATGTGCGAAGTGTGATTAAATTGATTAGTTTTCACTCTGCAAAAATTGTTTGTTCATTTGTTGAATCGTAAAAGAGAATCATAAAACTGTGTTGCCAGAAGTTGTAAAGTAGGGGCCTATGTATTGGTGTATTAAATTCATTTTCTGTTTGTAAACTTGCAGAAACCAAAACTTCCAACCAGGTTTGTTCAGATTTCTTATAGAGGCTAAAATTATGAGCAGTATTATGTTGGTACAACAGAGTAGGCGTACAGTAAAATACATTCAGTAATGTCCCTGTTATGTTTGTTCTCTTTAGAATAGAGAGGCTACTTATGTAATATTAGCCATGAATACAAAACATAATGGAAGTCAAGATTCTCAGCTAATTTTATGATTTATGATCAATTATTCTGCATGTTGTAAATTTATTTTGCGTGCAACACTTTTGACATGTTAGCAGTGTTGTATTTTATAAAAAAAAAAAGCTAACATGACATTTACCCATACACAGCATGTCAAATGCGACTTGTTTATGCACAATTTTACTCATTTTAAAAATTGTACGATTTCTGATTCCTTGAGGTTGGAAGCTATGCACTCGCTCTCTCTGATCTAAAGATTTATTCTTTTTTTTTTTTTTTCTTTCCTTCTTATGGAAGGTTTAATAGCTATTTTGATTTTATTTAACCAACGTGTGGGTGTTGATGACCTAGATGTTGTGTTCCGTACAATATCACTCATTCATTCTAACTTAGGGGGAAGAAGCTGTCCGAGTTACGTATAGTATGCACCAACCATATACCGGTAATTATTATATCAAGTTACGGCAGTAGGGAAATTATTACTGAATGCGAAGGCCTATGAAATAATATCAAACAAGTTGGGCAAGCAGATTCTTTATTATTTGCTTGGTTTACATTATTGCTTGCTGGTCCTTTTTTATTTCTTTGCTACGTGGCGGCACTCTTCTACCACCAAAAAGCTCTCTCCTCTTCTCGCCTTTGATTGCGACAGCCTGTGTGTGTGTACGTGCGTGTGCATGTGTGTGTGTGATATATAAGCAAGTGAAGCAGCAGGCAGAAGTATTCTAGGTCCACCTGTACAGTCTGTGTGCAGCAATACAAACACAGCAAATGACCCCACACGTCTCGTGAGATGTTGACATTAAAATACGTATAGCTTTCCTTTGTGTGTCACAGTGTGGGAGCCATAGGCACCTGATACTCTGGAAGCTAAGCTCCTCTCCTACTACGTATCGATGAAATAAAATTAAATACCGTATTTACGCGTGTATAACATCCCTATTTTTTACTAAAAACCAATGTTAATAAATGAGGAGGGTGTTATACACGAGACAATTTGAATAAAAAATTTTTCTATCTAAAAGAAGTTGTTATAGCCTACTACAGTAACTCTAGAGAATGAACACTGTTATGAACAACGCGTTGAACGATCCCTTTAAAATATATTTTTTAAATAACAAAATTCAGTACATAACCCAAACATAACCGGTACTCACGTCGTAAACAAATATGGCGGCCGCTATGTTCCCCTTCAGTTGTTGTTTATTTAGGCAATATTTATTTACTCAGATCCTCCATTGGAATTGGATAGTGAGCACTCACAGAACCGAAGTGAACAGAAAAATTGGAAAACGAGGAGTTATATACTGCCTACATAATTACATGTGTGTTGATAAAATCACAACTCTCTCTCGCCACGCATTTGCATTGTGTACTGACGGTAAACTTTCTTGAAAACAGTTCTTTTACAGTTTTCTTCTGCATATCACACGTCTTGTAATTCAAATGCTGTGGTGTAACTATTCCGTACTTTCATCGCTTTTTTATCACGGCCACATGTTTCGTAGCTACAGTATATTTGGCTTTCTGCCATACAAACAACACGTCGACGTCAGAGTTCCGACCAAAGAATATCTTCGCGGCAGATATTCCACTCTGCAATACGTTCATATGCAACGGCCACAACTGCTGAAGAGTATGTAGCGAAGACACACCACTTGTACCCTAAGACACGTTTTTCTTTCTGAAAATGTTTTTGGAAAAAATATTACTTAAAAATATTAACTTGGATATTATTTTCTCCAATGTTCAATGGTCAACGTTAATTACTAGAAAGGAGTTATTTTTTGCTGGGGCTGTTATACACGAATATTTTATATTTTTAATTTATGAAAGTTATACATGAGCGGGTGTTATATTCGCGTAAATACGGTATCCTCTGTTCACGAGTTAATACGGTACAGTACTGTAATTACCAATCCTTCTGGTTCACTGCACAGAAGTACAGTAATGTAAAACCATTTTAACGCTACAGATTTTTGAAATTTCATTGTATGCATAGAAATTGAATCTTAAAACATGTACTTTACTAATTCTTACTCAAATTGTTACCTTAACACATTGGAGCCTAGGCCAAATAATTATTATAATACTACTGTACCCTTACCATTCGCAAAAAATCACCACGGGCGTAATATCAACTTACCTAAGCATTTTAAACAGAAACTCTTCCTCTTTCAAACAACATACAACATGACTAGGAAACATAACATATTTACAGAAGTGAAAATATTTTAAAATCTGCTTGTATCAGTTTAAAAAAAAATTTTTTTTTTAACATATTCTTAAGATTTCGAGTGAAACTCATTAATCTAAACTGAATAAAATTAAGCTGTTCCTACTTGCTACACAATATATACACAGACCAAGCCTCTGTCTATGTTTGGGCATCTTATTTTGTAAAATTAGCCCTTTTGTGGGACACTGTGAAGCACTGAGAAACACAGAGGGGTACATTGCATGATTTGCCATAAAATCTTGTCTCCTTTCGTATTTTTCTGTCTTCAGAAGTTGTTTTCGACGCACATACAGTACTTAACATTTCCTGAGAGGATTTGCTTTCTTTTCAGTGGCAGGAATTGTTTCTGGAAAGTGTCGGGCTGAAAGTCTGTTGATAGCATATGGCTGAGGCTGATGTTCACTAAATTCAAGGCTACCTTTCTCCGCCATTTGTTTTGCCAGCTCTCTTATGAAGTCTGCCAAATTAGTTCTCTTGTTTGGTCTGATTTCTTTGAAAATAATATACGCATTTACAGCAGCCACCATGAATATGTGGAAAAAGGCTTTCTTCCACCACTTCATGGTTTTCCGTTGAAAAGGGTAGTAACTCATATACTGATCCACTCCTGTCTTGTTTATGTTGTCAGGTTTCATTACTTCCAACATACCTTGTCGAGTTTTCACACTAACATGTGAAGCAGTCACTTTGTGCTGTGTGGAAAGCATACGTACGTTCCTTTTGTCTTTCCATTTCAAACAAAACAGGTGGCCCTTGCGGCAAAATGTACACTCACCTATTTTTCAATTTCTGAGACATAAGGTCTTATGGTAAATTCCTTATGTTTTTCGTTATAGTTCCTACTGCCAGTGTGTTATGGTTCCATAAAGCATCAAGAACATCCACACTTGTGTAAAATGTATCCGTGAAAACAGTGTGCGTGCGCCTTTCCTAGGTAGTTACTGCAGAGGCGAAGTGTCAGAGACGAAATGCTGTTGTCCTGTTTGTCATGTGAACCTGTGTAAATATCTGTATTCAGTGTGTATCCAGTTTTGACGTCACTTAGAATGTAGAATTTTACATCATATTAATTTAGCTTATTTTTTATGTACACTCAGGAAGCTCACCCTACCCCGAAAAGGGCAAATTCCCTCATCAACAGTAAAATTTTGTGATTGTGAAAAACACTATTACTATTCTCCAGAAAAAGTCCCAAACTGGCCTGACTTTGCGTAATGGGTCATATGCCCTCTGTCATGTGGCACCCATGTTGCTTTATCGAGTTCACTGTACTGCTCTGTGAAAATCTGGGCATTTTGTCACCATAATTTATGTCATCAAATTTACTTTTTTATCAATTATGCTAGAGATTATACAGTTTTCTGTTTCTTTTTGGATGTGTCTGTTTGATTTTCCAGGTATGTTTTACTAATGAAAAATGTTGTAAAGATTTTCTTTCCCAGCAACTTGGAAAAGTACTACATAATAAACAGTAAATGTTTTGTGAAGATTTGTAAAACCTAACCTCGATTTTATTAAGCGTCATGGTGGCCAATATTCACCTCGTAAATTCGCTATCTCGTAAAATCAAATGTTCGTAAAATTGGGGTCAGGCCTCACAGTGATAGAGAAAATGGCCTTGTAAAATCTGGGTTATACTTTATTTATGTAGACAGTTCAATGAATTGCAGCAGGGTATTGATACATACATGCTTTAGCTAGCTAGTTCTAAATATTATTAATTTTTTTCTTATATAACAATTTTTTCGAATGCCTTAGTGGTTGATTTAATTGTAGACTGTTTAACTTTAAAGTGAGCTCTTTCTGATCCCCTAGTAATTATTTACTTTCAGTCAGCGTATAACTTAGCAGTCTAAATCACAAATAGTTTTGAATTTTTGGCCAGATTATTTTTTGGATATTATTCATTACAAGATGGTCTTGAAAAGTGTTTAATTTAGTATGAACAGACTGTTAAAATTATAAGGGGCCATGGTGGTCGAGGGGTTACATCTCTCGCCTTCCATCTAGGCGATTAAGGTTTGGTCCCGGATTTTTTGCATGTGGGAAACGTGGCGGGTATTGCAGTTGGCCTACTGATTTTCTCGGAACCCCCTCTTCCCATCCTCTTACATTCCATCACTGTTCCATACTCATCTCACACATTCTTCGTGCTGGCAGGACAACAGGTTTGCCTCGCTAGTCAAGTAGCCGACCCAACCTTCACCCCAGCCTTCTCTCATATACAATGTCACCATGCCCGAAAGCTGGAACATGTAGTAGATATAAATTTTCAGTTTATTAAAGTTCCCGTTCGTTTGTTAAATTTTCATGGTTAGTAAAAATAAGTGTAAACTATAATGAGCTGTACTGTGAAGGTGAAGTAAGATGTGTAATGTTTGTGCTGCAGGGGAATACGCAAGTGCGATAGAAACTCTGGTAACAGCAATATCACTCATCAAGCAGTCTAAGGTGGCCAACGATGACCGTTGCAAGATCCTCATCAGTTCTCTTCAAGACACTCTCCATGGTGTTGAGACAAAGAGCTACGGATCTTCTCGCAGGGGTAAGTACCAGACAATTCCCAACAGTGGCTGACTTAGTGGTGCAGTGTGGCATGGTTCTTGTCGAGCGTGGTCGTGTGCTGTTTTCAGAGAGATCTCGCTCACGTGACCGCTCGGAGAGATCACATAGGCGACGCAGGGAGCGCTCTCGCAGCAGAGACAGAGAGTACCGGGAGCGAAGCCGCGACAGAGACCGTGAGCGGGAGAGAGAGCGGGAGCGTGAGAGGGATCGCTACTACGCAGACGCTTACCCCCGAGAGAGGTCTCGCAGTCGTGAAAGGGAGCGTGAGAGGGAGTATCGGGAACGTAGTAGAGAAGACACGTATGTACTCTTTAAAGTTCTTACGTACTAGATATTAGACAATCATATTTGTAGCTACACTGGTAACTTTGCCCAAATCTTAGTGTATATCTGTATTGTGAACTAAAGCATCTTAGTTATGGGAATGGCTATGGCCTATCTGAAGGACTGGTGAGAGAATGTGTTTACTTAAGAATATATATTTTGGCTTTCATCTTGTTTCAGTCCTTAGTGCTTGAATTTGGATTATAGTTTTACTGTGAAACATTCTATTTACACTTCAAGATATTCTCTTCCTTGCATTTGACGCTATTTTTCTATTGCAGCATTTTCTATTTGTCTCTTGTGAAATGTAAATTATGAGTTTCACTGTAGATCATCATGCTATAACATAGGTAGGTAGCCAACATTTGATGTAAAGTGACGTAACAAAATTTATAGTTTAAAAGCTATTTATGATGTATTTAGCACGTTGCTGAATCAGCTTTATATGTGCCTGAATGGTCAGAAAAGAGTACATTAAGTAATGTTTGTAATTTAGCATGATGTTACTGCGAGAGTTCACAGTATAACAAAAATTGTAATTATTACAAGTTGTAATAACTGGATGTAGTGGAATATTGTATACTTTTTGAAACTTCAACCCACCCCAAATTGATTTTTGTGTTTTTGACTTGTCTGAATTATCAAAATCTATAATTTACTGGATGTGATGGTATTTAAAGGAAATGTTATTTTTTGTTAGGTTGTGGTTGCTACGCATAGCGAGCCTTTGTAGTAGTTATAGTATTTGTAAAGTGTGTGACGACGTGTTGCTGATGGGTTATGTGGTGTGTTGTGTGTGTCCTCTCTACCAGTCGACGTGCTACTGAAGTGGCAACTGTTGACAGTTCCAGTGTGTATTCAAGCTCTGCACGTCAAGCAGTGCGTCCTCGCGCCAAGTCTCCGGAGCCTCCTGAACCGGCGGCGGTCATGACCTCAAAGTCCAGGTATTGACAACCATGTCCACTAGCAGGGCGCTTGTTGCTTTTATTGATATATCTTCTACAGTACACTGTATTTTACTAACAGGACTACTTTATCTGCTTTTAGCTTTATACAAACTGTATGGAGTTCAAATGAGTTGTACAACGCTGTTATAATGTTTCTGAAGGGACTCAAAAATGTCTCCTAAGTAATTGGAAACCATAATGAAGGGGTAATTTACTGTTATGAAATACTTTTTCAGATCAAATGAAGGCAGCCTTATAATGAGGATAGCATTAATTATGAACAATATAACGGGTTTCTACTATGCTACCATCCATGTGAAGGTGTTTGTTTTTCTACCGTCCTTCTTTCTTCTGGTTTTAAAATCATCCAAGTACTATTAGCTGTTTCCTTTGTATTGTAACTACAAGCAACATGTGTATCCCTTATTATTATCAACCGTTGTTGTAAAAGTACAGTTACTCAAAAATAAATGCTGTGTATAACTCTGACTGTTTTTTAAAATTACAATTGCAGTTGTGACTTAGTCTTTCAGAGTTATGTTTCCGGGGTCGATTTGCTTACACAAATTCACCACTGCCGCATTTTAGTGGTTATTTACCTTTTTTAATTTGTTACTGCTGCATGCAAATTTATTGCACAAACCCTACAACTTTTCACCACCATTATATAATTTATTTTTAATCTACTTCCAATGCACTGTTTTCATTTTCCTATGATTTTTCTGTATTTTAATCGTTGAGTTTTTTAAAATGGTTCCTGAGAATTGCCTTGTAAAATTACCGCTCTCGTATTATCTGATACTCATAAAGGAGTTGTTTTAATAGACGCAATTATGCAACACATTGGGTCACAGTTATGTCACACAATGTTAACATTTACTTCTAATGGTTCAAACTACAGTAGAACCCCTACTTTACATATTTAATGGGACTGAGAAAAAAATGTGTAAAAAGTGGGAAGTGGTAAAAAAATTCTATGATACATAACACAGAGGAGAATTGAACAGTTGTACTGGATAAAAAATATTAATTTATATGATTACAGTGTAAAGTTCTTGCCATACACATGTATTCAAAATAATTAAGATTTTTTGAAAAAGTCCAGAATGCTGGTTTGTTTGGCTTTAAGTTGGCACAAGTGCTCAATGTCTACTTACAGTTTGTGAATGGCAGGCATTAAGTTTTCAGTAACCAATCTTCCTAACATAGAAACAGCTTGAAGTGCTTCAGCCTGTGTTGAAGCTGGTACTTCAACATGGTTGTCTTTCCTACTGTCTTCACATTCAGCGACTTGTTCTATTCACAATGTCATCCATGGTTTCTATTTCTGCTGTTACAATACCAGCCAGTTTCATCAGCATTAAATACGTCCTTCGGTGCATAACAAGTTAGATGACGACCCAACGACTCGGTTTGCCAGTTTTCCACCATTTCTACATTTACACGCTTATTTCCCCCACAAATAGATCTATATACAATGTAGAGTCTTTCCTTGAATCTAGTTATCTATCCATTGGACGCTCCAAAGTTAGAGTTGGTCGAAATTTTCAACTCGTAGACGTGGGAAAGTTGTGTACCACTATGTTAATTGAATCGCTCCAAAGCGTCCAGCTTTTGTTTGAGAAAGTTTTTCTTTTTTCAGATATTCTAATAAAAAAACGTAATTGATACAACATGAATTCCAAAACTCGGTGTTTTGTTTAAATTTCTGTGACCGTGAAATGTTCTGCACATCTTGCTGTCAACACTTCAAACATAAATTTTTGTCATTGACGTGTGAGTCAGTATACGTTAAACATTTATTAAACTTGCTACATACGTGCATTACTTATTAATGTGTATGATACCGTATTGATCCGAAAAGAAACCGCCCTCGAATGTAAGCCTTACTGTTAAAATTTAATACACAAATTAAAAAAAAATCTCAAATATAAGCTTTGGCAAAAAAAATTCAAAACTGCCAAAAAATTCTTTTTTCAAAAAGCAAATGAGAGTAGTTACAATGCACATGTCTTTGCACAAAGTATTTGCTAAATGTAATGTGTGCTAAAATATTTTCTCTGACTGTACTGCAATAATTTCACTACCAAGAAAGATGGCTTCTACAGGTAGGGCGTTACTGGTAAACACATTTTGTACGTTTCGCAATTTTGATTGAAAAAATTTTATTTTCATAAATATGTGATAATAAACCGTTCACGAGTTTTACGACTGAAAATTTTAAAAAAACATATGCTGCGTAAATATGGAGCAATATGGTATTCAAGTGAAATGTTTTGGGCACTAAATTCACTTTTGCTTAAGAAAATAACTTAACATTTTTATATCGACGGCGGTGTTTCAATGGAATTCGCAACACTGTCGTGTAGTATCACTGGAATGAAGGTGGCACCACTGTCCATCTTATTCATATGGGCAAGATGGCCGCGAGCACTGAGCTGATGGAACACTTCTGTAAACACGCGGGAATGGACTTTCCTTACAATTTTTTTCAATAACTGGTAGATCTTGCGGATACTAATGGTGCTTGAAATAAAAATGTTGAATGTAGCCAGGCACACTACACTGTGTGAACTTGCAAAATAGGTTATTATGTACGAATGTTTGTGACGTAACTGTATTCTAATTGATGAACTACTGCACAGTAATTCCATTTTGCAGTTATGCTTTAATTTTAGTGTTACAGTAAACAGGGTGGTGAGCGACCGAGATAACCGGGAAATGTCAGGGAATTTAAGATGCCTGGAGAAGTCAGGGAAAAGTCAGCAAATTCTCTCTAAAAAAAATCCAGGACTTTCCAAATTTGGTAAACGAACATTTCCGCGATCACAACGTACCATTTTCTTGATACATACACCACTTTTCTAGTTCCATAATATCTTTTCGTACCGATGTTATAGTTTTGTGGAACAGTGGATTTGACGAGTGGTACCAGTTTTACGTCTCATCAAATACAATTTTTTTGGGGTTTTGTACCAGAATTTTTAGTGGTTCCCGCCAGTGTTGCCAGACCAATGGTTCCTTGACAATGTGTTGTGATGTTTTCATGTTTGCGCAATGCCGTAAATTTTAATTAATTTTGAGTTAATAATGTGGGTTTTAAACAGTAGTAGTGTTTTTCCCCAAGAGTTCTTCGTAGTTGAAAATGAAGGCGTGGACTTGGCAACATATGATTCACAGTTCGCTTTTGTTCTTAACAGGCGGTATGCTGATACATTCATTAATCGTTCTATTGTTTATTGTTTACTAGTGTGGCGCGAATATTTTTTTCTATCGTTCTTGCGCGGTGCGAGTATTTTTTTCTTCTGAACATATCTAAGTCCGTGTGTTTACATTTAAATTGTGTTTTATCTACCGTACCACGTAGTGGAGGAACACGCCTGAACTTTTTAGCTCATGCAGTGAGAAAGATATGTTAAAAAGTTACATAAAATGGTTAAGTGCGTTAAAACTATCTGGAAATGTATGTTCAATGAGTGTTATTTCCACAACGTAATTATTTTTGGGAAAACAGTCATGGCAGGAAGAAACAGACTGTATTGGTTAACCGATCATACTACTATTAAATGAATCGCGAAGATCCTGGTGATAACTCTGCAAGGTGCAATTCATGCAATGTACATTTTTCTTTAAGTAACATGAGCAGGCAGTCCGTAATAAGTCACATTGAAGGCAGAAAACCCTAAGTAGGCTGGGAGTTTAAACTGTGAAGGTAGGTGTGAAGGGTCTGCTCTCTGTTGCTGCTGTACGATGTTGTTGTATATGTTGGAGGTTATGACGTCCCTGTACCTGCGGCGACAGTTGTAAGTGGGCTGTTCGTGTGTGTGTTTAGTTTAGTTAGTTACTGCCCGTCCTCCTTATTCCTTGCAGCTACCTTCCATCACTGACAGCAGCTGATTACGGCGAACGATGACTCTGTTAAGCCCTCCAGAAATTGAAGGTATTTCTCGTTAGCTTTAGATGCCTGGATAGCCTGAGATATTTCGGTGTTCGCGTAGAAAGAAGATATTAAGTATACAGTAGAGTCTCGTTATAGCGAAATGTCATGGTTCTGGGTTCGAACTTCGCTATAGCCGTGTCTTCGCTATAACCGAATTTGGCCGATTCTGACCCCTAAACCCAAAATATTGGATTAAAACTGTCTTTAATCTTATTTAATTACAAAGTGGTACATTATTTTAAGGAAATATAGGTTTATTGTAACAGGTAAGTATGCGCTGGTCACAATGATACCCAACAAGTATGGGTGTAACTATTCGCTAAGTCAAAACGGGCCATAAACTCCGCCGCGTCAGGTAAGTATGGCTATGAGTCGCTGGATCTCC